>PVLA01000163.1:536667-728411 GCA_004027455.1 Hydrochoerus hydrochaeris | reverse complement strand
GAAGGGAAGGGAAGGGAGCAGAGCAAAGCGCAGACAGAGGGCCGTAGCCAGACGTGCTCTCACTGGAGCTGGTCCCACTGTGTGCGAAACACCACAGAATCCCAGGATGCATGGTCACGTGAAGTTGGGGGTTGGAAAGCCAGAGGGCCTCGGCAGGAGGATACGGTGGCAGAGCTGAGCAGCAGACCAGGGAACTGCACTGGCTTGCACAGAGTACGGGGAACTCGGTCCACCCACAGGAGTGTGTGATTGGCCAGGCAACATTTTGGAGTCAGGCAGGATAAGCCTGAAACCAGAACTGCAGCCAGTTTCATTCAGCCACTCCTAGCACAGAGCAGATTGGTGAGAATTGCTGTGACTGAGTCCCACCCCTGTCTGCGATCCAACAACCAATAGCTTGAGGTTTCCCTGAAGCTATCCCTAACCAGCCCCAGGCGGCACAGCACACACTAAGGTGCGAAGACTTCCAGTCGTTGACCAGCTCAGAAGGGAGGGGCCAGTCAGCCTCCTTGTACTCCAGGGGTCACCAGCAGACTTGGGGAGGGCAGCAATCCCTAGCCAGCATGCTTCAGAGAAATTATACAGAAGTGCCGGGAGCCCCACTATCCAATTATCTGAAAGAAACCAGAAACATGACAAGAGGAAGAAATAAAAGTAAGTCTCCAGCCTCCAACCCAAGCAGTACTGGACCAAGAGAGGTAAACACAGAAGAGACTGGGGGTTGCACACCTGCAGTTTCTGAAGAAACATCATCTGACATAAAGATCTTTATGAAATGACAACTTAAAACAGAAATACTAATACAAGTAAACGAAGATGTAAGAAAAATAATAAAAGAAATGCTAACCACCTCTCAAGAAGACACAGATGGAAGAACAGAGGAGCATAGAAAAAGGAGGGAAACTTTCAGTGAAGAATATAAAAAAATCTAGAATACATGAAAAAGATTCAAATAAACTACCAGAAAATTAAAAACTCCATTGAAAGCTGGCAAAACTTCTTGAAAGAAACAATCAAACCTTGAAGACAGGTTTGCAACTTGTGATCACGAAAGGAAAGATCTCTTAAAAATAACAAGGAACCAGGAAGTAACAATACAAAGGCTAGAAGATGACAAGAGGATCTATAACTTAAGAATAAAAAATGTGAGTGAAGAAGCAGGGGTAAACACAAATGAAATACAAAGGCTATTTACAGAAATAAAGAAAACTTCCCAAGCATAGGAAAAGGAAATGATATTCAGATATATGAGGCAAACAGAACTCTAGCCAGCTATCACCAAAATAGATTTATACCCAGACATATATTAATCAAGATCCCAGAAATTCAACATAAGAACAGAATATTAATAGCTGTCAGAGAAAAGAAACAGATCACCTATAAAGCAAAACCCATCAGAATCATGACAGAATTCTTGACACAAACCATCAAATCAAGAAGAGCTTCGAGCAAAGTATTCCAAGCCCTGAAAGAAAATAACCTCCAACCCAGATTGATGTACCCTACAAAACTATCTCTCAAAATTAATGGAGAAACAAGATGCTTCCAAAGAGGAACTGGGGGAGTTCATGACCACCAATCCAACCCTACAGAGAATACTGAAGGACATGAGGGAGAGAGAGAGACCGACCCATGGTTTCAGGAACAGTGGCAGAGGGGGCTCACTGAACGGGGCAGAGAGTGGAATGAAGGGGAAAAGTAGACAACCAACAGCAGAAAAATAGCATGGCAGAGATGAGGCAGAGAAGGATGGCCATAATCACTAACATAGATGGCCTTGATACACTAATAAAAAGAAACACAAGCAAAGTGGATCAGGCGATAGGGTCCATCAAGATGCTCTATATTAGAAATATAATTAACCTGAAAGAGGGTTTATGGACTGAAAGTCAAAGATGATAAAATAATGCTCTATGTGACAGGGAACCAGAAAAAAGTGGGGGTAGCTCGCCCTTCAGCTGCAGATTGGTTGGAAAGACATAACACTTTTATACAAAGGAGAACTACTCAACTATAAGGAAGGAAAACCTTGAGGCTCTTGTAGGTAAATGGATACAACTTGAGATCAAGCTCAGGGGTAAAAAGGTTCATAACCACTTAGGCAAATAGCAGGTTGCCTCTCTAATCTAAAAATTTAAGGAGTTAGATACAAAAATGTACAGTGCATCCTGTGAATGTGAAAGGGAAGGAATTGTCTAAAAAGAGAAGGCAGAGGACATTGTCAATCTTGTATCATGATTTGAAACTCACATTGTTTTCATCACTGTTTAGTTTGGTTATATTCTGTTCCAGTTTGTCTACTTGTACTAGATTTGATGGCATGGATAGCTATTCCAAGGATAACAGGATATACTATGGTAATCATTTTTAATTTCCTATTAACTTAATCTGAAGCCCCATATTGCTTTCACTGCCTTGTTTTAACTGATTTTATTTGAATCTGTTGTGTTTGATAGTATCAAGTCTGCGAGTATAGGCAACTACACTGAAGACAGTAAGATTCACTATGATACCCATTCTGGTTTGACTATTACCTTCTTTTGAAGTCCTATAATGTCTCCAATGTTTTGTTTTTATTGGTTTTGTTCTGCATTGCTATGTTCAATTTTATTATGCCTGATGATATGGGCAATTCTATTGAAGATAACAAGAGACATCATGGTAACCATTGTAGGTCACCCTGCATTTTGGTTTTAAGTCATGTACTATATTCATTCTTTTGTTTTGACTGACCCCATTTTGTTTTTTCTCCTTTGGTTTTATTCTCTTCAAAATAAAAATCTTTTAAAATTTGAGATTTTAAATTTGATATAAGGCCGTGCTGTGAAACGCATATTTTCAAAATTTTTACCAAAACCAGAATTGTTACTCTTAAATGACCAGGTCTGTGCCCACATCTGAAACTCTGATCTCTTATCCTCACTCTAAGAACTTAGAAGTTCTTTGTGTCTCATTTCTACCCAAAGTCATAATCTTTTAATAGCAATCAATTCCACTGCAACCAGCAACAGTGTTTCTCATGGACCATTCCAATGAATTCAGGCAGAAGTTCAGCAGAAAGAGTAAACGGGTTATTAAAGTCAAAGGTTCTAAAAAAAATAAAGAAAATAAAGTCAAAGGTTCTGTTTTCATGTAAACGTGCCACACAGAAAAATCCCCACTCCCCGGTCGACATCCACCTTACACTGCAAGTGAATATCCAAAGGGCCACAGTGACTCAGGGCCACCTCTGCAGAGCTCAGTGCTACCCGACTGACACACATGCCACAGTCACTGCAGGTGGCAGGAAGCAAACTAAACCCAGCGGAGAAGCAGATGATCTAGGAGCTGACTTTTCCCCAAATGGAGGGAAGAGCCACCACATTAAATCAGTCTTCCTTCATGAGGAATTTTTTTAAATGATAAATTTGCTAGTTTTTTAAAGGGGAGAAAACACAAAGAACATCAGATTCACTTATTACAAGGCAAAGTACAAAGGCCAAGGGACTCATTTTCCTCCCAGTGCAATAATCAGTTCTTGCTATTTCTTAAATAGGCTGTATAGCTAAAAGCTGGGATCAAATTCGATTAATTCTTTTTTTAAAATTAGTATCAACTAATTTGAAAAATAAAATCAATTAATATAGCATATACTTATAACAATTGTGAATATTTGGCATTATTAAGGATGACAGTTCATTTTATTGACATTTAGAATAAAGTAGTGTAGGCACTGTTAAAATGTCACTTTTTATATAATCTTTGTTTTTGCATAGTGTTTACTAAACATATAAAGCTACTTAATACATACATAAACAGTAGAATATTACTCAACCATACAAAGGAATAAAATTCTGTCATTTATGACAGCATAGGTGAAACAGGAACATTATGTTAAAATTAAGTAAAGTAAGCCAGGCACAAAAGGATAAGTACTGTGTGATTGCATCCATGTGTGTAACCTACAAAACATGATCTTACAGAGTGAGGGTAGATGGCGGCTTCCAGAAGCTGGGGTAGTAAAGGAGGAGAGGGAGATGTTGGTCCACGGATACAGTTACAGGTAGACAGAAGGAATGTGAAATGAAGAACTGCCTTGGGCTGGGGATGAGGAGAGGCAGGGAGAACAGGGGAACTGAGGCTGACTTTGAATGGTCAGTTTCTGGGGTGAACAGAAAAGGTCACACAGCTCTGTGAGCACTGCACTAGAAGTCATTGCTGGTACATGTTAATGGGCAAACTGCATAACGGGTGAATTATAATTTCAATAAAGCTTCTTAAAATGAGTAAATAAAAAAGACATAAACAAAAAAAGCAGCAGCTATTTCTTCTTTCCCTAAACCCAGATGGCAATAGAGCCAATGAGTTAGGAAAATGAATTTCACATTTTAGTAGCTGGGTATGCTTTGTTTTGTTTTACTATTCTCTGTGCTACCTAAAACAAGTTGATAGCTCAATTCACTTATTTGGCTTTCTTTGTTTTTAGCATTTTATGCCTAATCAGATATTTTCAGCGAGGTTACATATGGTCTTTATTATCACATCTGTGCAGTATTTGAACCAGAAAGAGAAGAGTAAAGACCGTCTCATTCCATTTCTTAGTATCAATATCTTAATGTAGAGTTTAATTGTAAAAATGTAAATGCCTATGCTAAAATTAGCTTTCCTCCCTCATCTTTTCTATTTGGCTTCAAATGCTTAACAAGTTTATTCTTTATCAGATTAAAACAAAATCACCAAATGTTTTCACAAATGGCTCAGAGTTCCAAGATCAGTGAGTATAACTCACTCATTTCACAGATGAGAAAACTAATGGCCAGAAAATAAATAAGTTACTTGTCTAAAAGGAGCAGAGCCTAGAGCTGAATCAGGTCATAACACTTTTCCCAGCTTACTATAATGTCCTACCATCAGCATTTGAGCTAGATCACATGTGAGGCTCTGACACAATCCTGGGGTCTACAGTATCCTCTGTCCTTTTCAGGAACATTAAAAACAACCACCAGAACTAGGGTACTATTTATTACACACGAACCTGTAGCACAAGCAACACATCAGAAAACAGTTTCAGGTGAGTCATACAGATTCTTAGAGGTTCTTTCTCATTATTGTCTGTTGCCAGATAAAACCTGCCAGATAAAACTTAGAAAAACCCACAGGTGGCTGGAGATACAGCTCAGTGGTACAGTGCCTGACTGGCAAATACAAGGTCCTCAGCTCAATTTCAAGAACAAGAAAGAAGAAAGAAGAAGAAAGAGAGAGAGAGAGAGAAGCCCACGGTGGTCTCCCATCTTTGCCCTTCTCTATACTGAATTTTGATGGCATCAAGTCTGACAAGGACAAACACAAAAGCAGCTCGCTGGGTCCGGTCCTGTGAGCCTGTCTCACAGAGCCGGCAGCCACCTGGTGGAGCTGTAACACGGAATTTTTAAAGAGACAAACATGAGGTGATTAATTGCCAGGTCTGTTATCACACACTTGGTTTCACAGCACAGAACAGTTCATGTATAGTGCTTTTTCATAGGAGCTGCAACACTGACCCAGTTCCAGTAGCATCTAACCCTTTCCCCAGCTTTAAGGCCAAACAATACCCTGCCAAAGGGAAGGACAAAAGCTTTTCCTCACTCAAGAAACTGTTCTTACATGGACATCAATCCTCCTATGTACCTTCCCTCTTCCTGGGTGAATGTGTTTCCCCTACTGCCCCACAGAGAAGTCGCTGCAAAGAAAACTGAAGAGATGGGAATCCAAAGCTGCGCTTCAGTGCGGGGGCCCAGCCTCACCCTCTTTAGGCTCTTTTCTCTGAGATGGTGTCGATTTGCAGCCAAATGAAGAAAACAGGCAGCTTTCAGGGGCTTGGGATCAACAGGAGGGGATCATTTTTCTTAGCACAAATTAGGATGCAGACTGAAGTTCAAGATGGGCTCTCCCAACACCATGAAGATCCACCCTGAGACAAAAACACCCCAAGACCTCCCCTCCCACCTTTTTTTTTTTTGGAGACAGGGTCTCACTATGTAATTCAGGCTGATCTTGAACTCACTATGTAGCCCAGGCTGGCCTCAACCTCGTGGCGGCGATCCTTCTGTCTTGGCCTCCCGAGTGCTGGGATTATAGGTGTGTGCCTCTGTGCCTGGCAAATGTCCATTTTCTTTATACACACATGGTGTATGTATCCATTCCCCTTCACCTGTCCACCTCAGCCAAAACTGATGAAATAGGAACATTCCAAACTAAGCACACAGATCCTGTGTTTGACGGTACCCACATGTCCTTTTGTGTGGGGTAAGTACACTGCTGCTTCCAACAGAATTAGTGTATACTTAACTCACCACGACCTTCTTTGTAAAGAAGAGTCCTACAGCAGCTGGTGTTCTGAGGTCTTCTTCCTCAGACCCAAACTGCCCTGGGCCAGGCAGCACAACTTCCAGCCTGGGAGGTGTGTTCAGAGCCCAGCTCACTCTGCCTCCCCTCTGAGAAATTTACTTGGGCCGCAGGAGAACAGGCCATGGCTCGCAGAGCTGGCACACCCTGGTCAGGGTCACACAGGTCACACAGACAGAGTTGTGTCTGAACGCTGGCCCTCGGCAAGCAAGACCTCCTCAAGCGGTTTCCAAGTCAATGAAACCACATGAGAAAGCAGGAGTGGGCCCCAGAACACCATGCGTTCCTCCCTCCGACTCCGTTTCCGAGTGTGGGGCAGCGCTCCGGGTGCAGGGTGTGGCAGGGGCCTCTGCAGAGTCCACACAGCAGCTAACCACCGCTGGCCCCAGCCCAACTGTGAGCACCCCGCATATGCCTTCTCCATTGTGAAGGCGCAGACTGAGGGGAGAAGCGATTCAGAAAATTATAGGAGGCGGCAGAGCCTGACATCAGCTGAAGGGGAAAGTAGCCATTAGGAAAGACCAGAACTGAGTAAAATGGGACTTGGGAGAAATACCAAAGCCAGGGTGTTCATTAACCAGCAAGGTAAGGGGCCTTTAAAACCATAATGGCCTGTGCTGGTGCCAGCAGTTACAGTCCATGGCTGTAAATTCATGAGAATGTCATTGGAGGGGGTCCCGCCCTGTCACAGCCCTCGTGGCAGTTACTAACAGATGACTCCCCACATACACAGAGCCAACCACAGTGCCATCCCATCAAGGGTCTTGGCTGTCCGGGATGGGGGGCACCTAAAGGCTAAAACCACAGAGGTAGTTAGGGCTGGGGCTCTCACCACAGGAATGTCAGAAGTTCCTCCAGGGCTCCCCTGGGCAGCTGCACTGCACCTGCTGGTGTGTCTAACCTGAGGCATCCGTGTCTATGCTACAGGTCAGTGTCCAGGGAAGAGGTAAAGCAGCACTTCCACAGCACAGACTCAGCTCTCCCGACACTGGCCCTGTACCTCCCCCCACACAGCCCTTCCCCTTGCTCACACACTCCATTCAGACTCCACATGCTCTCGGGCTTTTCAGACCACAGTAGAAAAGTCCTAAAGGTTGAAAGCAGAGGAAATCAACCCAATCCCCATTTTCCTCAAATTCACTTTCTCCCAGTGGTCATCTGGAACTGGCTGCCACAGCTTCAATTTAAAATGAGTGTGTTATTTTATGGGGTGCAGTGGCACACCTTTAATCCCAGTGCTCAGGAGATGGAGGTAGGAGGATCATGAGTTCAAAGCCAGCTCGATCTACACAATGAGTCTGAGGTCAGTCTGGGATATATAGCCAGACTCTAAATCTCCAAAAAACAAAACTGTGTGCATGTGCAGTCACTGTTTGCCTTTAGAAACCCTCACAACACAATGAGACACACAAGTAAACAAGAATCTAAAGAAATTGACAGGAGTCTAAGGAAAAAGTCCACCCAAAAGAAGAAAGCTATGCCATGGACTTTTGGAAGGCCTGGGGCTCTTCTCCAAAAAGCAAGACTCTAGGTCCTCATCACGTGCAGACAGGCTGATTCCTGATCTACCCCAGTGTACGTGGACACTGTGTTGGGACTCCTGTTTTCACTCAGATCCTCCATGTGGGTAGTAACCTTGCTAGGGCCGGTTCTCAGGCGCTTAGCGGTCTTATATCCCTCTCTGCCCATCCTTCTCCTCCGCAGGAAGCATGGAAATCTCTAATTGCTAGATCTGTCATAGCAAACTCCTTCTATAGACCAGGAACTACTCTTACCTGCTCCTTCCTGTATTTGGGATCTGCATCCCCAGCCTGGTAGTAAAGTTTATCCATTTGAGGCTTCAGATGATGATCCAGACTACAGCTTATGACTCTCCAACCAATTCACCAAGTCTTCTCCCACTGAACTGGTGGCTCCCCAATTTGGCACGTACAGGCACCAACTCCTTTCTCAATGTCTTCTAACGCTTTTTGGTTTTGTTTTTCTTTTTTTCCACATACCCCAATGTAGTTAGAGACCACATAATCTCCAGGAAGTAGGGTTGTGGCCCCCTTCAGGTGAATTAGCTATATGAAGACAGAGACCTCTGTACTCTCAGCACCAGTAAAGCATTATGGGGATTCATGGGTGGAAGGGGCACGAGGCAGATTAGATTGTGGTAAAGCAGCTGAGCAAGTGGGCATGACCGCTCAATCACAGAGCTCCATGACATATGACTTCTACTTTTATTGGCCCAAACTTACTCTGTGGAGCATATTTCTTTTCCTACCACTAGTATCTTTTAATAATATGAAATCATGCTTAAGAAAATAAGGCAAGAATGGGAGAGAAAAAAAAGTTTTTGGGTTTCTTTTAATGACGGTCAAGCAGAACCCATCAGCTTCTAAGCTGTACAGGCTGAAAGAAAAAGACTACTCTATGAACCCAGAAGCATGGCTCATGGATAATCCCTACTGCTATCTGGGGGAAAGAAGACTTCTCTGATTCCATTTACTAGCATGATTCAAACTGTATTTTACAATCCTAAAATTCATATGAAAGCAGAAGAGACCCAGAATAGGAAGAGCAATTCTGAGTAGCAAGATCAAAGCAGGAGGCATCACAATCCTGAGCTTCAAGTTACTTAACAAACCTACAGTGATTAAAAACCTCACACAAAAGCAGATAGGTACCTCAATGGAGCAGAACAGAGGGTGCAGAGAAAGCACCAGGCACATTCTGATCTTTGACAAAGGGTCAAAAATCATAAGCTGGAGGAAAGACAGCCTCTTCAAGAAAGGGGGCTGGAAAATTGGCTGTCCAAATGCAGATTAAAACTGTTATGCTCAAAACAGGTGGATTCCACTGAATTTACATCACTACCCAATCAGTAAAATGAGCAATACTGTGGCTTGTCTGCCGATTTTACTGATGGGACAGGGGTCTGGAAATGTTTTGGGTATGTGGCAAGACACTCAGTAAACACCTGTGGAATTACATCCGATGGCTTGACTCACTCCCACTGGCTTGAATCACCAATGGTACACACGTGACTGTCCCTTTAGGTAGACTGGACAGTCCTATATCAGGTGGTACAAGCCACCTTGAGACAATCATACATGTATGGGCCCACTCATGAACTTGTTAATGTCAGATAGCTACAAAGAGGATAGAACTCTATGCAATTTTTTTCCCTAAAAAAGTCTGGCACAGCCCTGGCAGAATTCAGACAGAATGCAACTGCTCTACTGGCACCACAGCAATGCTTCTTACCAAGTGATCACACATTTTCCTGCTCCGAGCAGACCGATTTCAATCCAAGCATGGTGATACTATTCTCCAACTCTGTGTAGAACCAGCCGTCAGGTCTGCATGGAAAATCAAGTCCTGAAGAGGTTGTCACTGAGTCTAAAACATCAACAAAGGCTCCTTAAGAGTTTCACAACTGTCCCAGTCTGCCTTAACCTACGTCAATCTTGCTTCCTGGATAAATAATTATTAGCGATGTATTGTGGTATTGGTATACACCAGCTCCAACACAAATACAATGTCATGTCCAAATTATCATTCTTGCCAATCACATTTAAAATAATTTTCATACTTTAACCTTATAAAATTGACATTATATCAGTTTTCATTATTTATTGTCATTATTTGTTGAGGAATTACACTGGGTGAAAAGCAGCAAGTTATTTAAACCAAATGACCACTGCATACTTTCTAGATATTTTTACCTCTTGCTCTACAAAAACAAGCAGTTAGAAGGTCCAGAAATAAAAGTCTGAGTCTAGACATGCTGTGAATCTTCCAAAATACTGTAATACTCTGTGTAGTAATTTAAGATTGATGCATAATATGGTTCCAGTGGTATTTCTCCAAAATGCACCCCTTGCCCAGTTATTGAAAGGACAATATAATTATTTCAGTTGTCAAAATTACCTTTAAAATTTAGTCTAAAATTTCATGCAAAAAGTGCAATTCTCTGTTCCACAAGCAGGAAAACAAACTGAACACCAATAGAGATATTTTCAATTATTACTTACCGCATTTCATCTACAAAGGCTCCAACAGCCATGAAAGAGTAAGTGTAAACTTATTTTGAGAGCTGTAGAAGTTTTTGCTTTCGTAGTAAAATCTTATGTCGCAGTTCCTCCCATCTCTACCTCCACTGTAAGTATGTATAGTTCTGGCAGTCCAGAAATTGATCATGTCTGACATACAGTGAAGAACTAGAACTAAATCTTGGCTCCCCAACTTTTATGAGCTCAATCACTTGGGGAATATACCACTTTTCTGAGCTTTAAGTTCACACATACACACACACACACACACACACACACACACATACATGCAAGCACATGTGTGTTCCTACAATGGAACACAACAAATCCTTTGGGTCTAGAAAGTGAAAGAACTTGTATCTGAAATCTCGTTATTCTCCTTAAGTTTATTATTTTAATAAACATAAAATCTTAAGCCCTAATGTTAATTGAATCAAATCTTAAAATATATTAATGATCATAACTAAAACCAAATCTAAATTCCTCCACCCTTACAACTAGTAGAAAACACTGCTCTAGTCTGACCACCTACTGAATCACTATGATGACAACTCTGGGCCCTTTGAGAGAGCTTGCTGGCCTGCTCTCTTTTCCCTCTATCGAGGAATAGAGACTTAGACATGTACATTTATAAGTATTTGAATGAAATCAGAAGCAGACTCCTCCTACCCCAACAAAATGAGCAATAGTGCTTAAGCAAAAAAACAAAACAAACAAACAAACAAAAAAAACCAGTACCTGTTTCCAGGGCAAACAAACCAAAAGCCTCCACTCAGAACACCTCCGGAGGCTTCAGAAGAAAAGTTAGAAAAATTGCAATTTAGAAAAATTGTTAGACAACAGAATACTTTGAAATGAGAATGTTCTCCTTAGTTGGTGAATTTAAGAGTCTTTTAAGTATGAGAAAGAGCCAGACAGACCCAGAAACAAAGCCCCAGCCTTACACAAGAAGGTGTTTTCCAAAGAGGCAACTCCGTAAGTGATGGCTGGCTCTGCCAGTGTCATTCCCAAAATCTCGTTTATCCATCACATAATTGAGTTTTCTGGTTCTGCCATTTCAGAAACCTGGGATACTTCTATAGTCCAACACTTACAAATTCCAGACACAAAGCATTAAAGTTCCTACTCTACAAGCCATGTGTCTCTCATTAAGGATTAATTCTTAAGTTACTATACACACACGTTTTTACATAACATACACAAAAAAATTAAGAATGCCAGAGTCAAGTTAAGAAGCATTACATAAGCTAACATAAAAATGAGAAATTAACACAATCACAGAGAATGTTACACGTAGACAGGATGTTAAGAGATGATCTAGAGCAACCTTCTATTTTTAATGTTAATCCTACACAGGAGTGACTAATATATAACGTGCCTACTCTGAGTTCAATCTAGAAAGAAAAAATCCAGACACTATAAGACTATCAAGCTTGCATAATGATTTTTTAAAAAACATATACACATGCATGTATGTAAGATATATATGGATGCTGTATATATGATTATATATACTTAATATATTGAATAATACTCTAATACAGGTCCTCTAGGCAAAGTTCTTTTTCCTCTCCAGAATTAATACTCAACTCTCCTGAATAGTAATGAAAAGCATATCTTCAAACTTTTGAAAAAATTTTTTGGTGCTGGAAATCGAACTTACACCTCATACTTGCCAGGCAGGCGCTGTGCTGCTGAGCTTCATTCCCGGCCCTAACCATTCTTTATTTTAAAAGTTAATCTTCTCCATTACCTCTTACATCAAAGCCACAACCTTCCATGAAATAGTTCAGATCACTGCAGCATTCCCCAATAGTTCATTCCTATATTCCCATGCACCCAAATCCTGTATCTGAACACAGGACCCAGCGCTGCACTCTGGCAAGTACCCCTGTACTTCCAAGTCATGGTTTCATCTAGAAAATGGGACAATCTGCCTTCACGGGAGCACAGCATCAAACTAAATGGTGTGCAGACACGTTTGCGGAGTACTGAGGCACACAGAGATGTGTTTTTATACCCTAAGAGCTCCAAATTCCTACATTTCACTAAATGAAAAAATTTTGCTCCAGATGGTCCAGATATTTGCTCCGATGCAAAAACTAAATGGCCTAATAGTGCTGACTTAGTATTACATATTTTAAAAACCAAGTAAGTCTCCAGGGACCTCCTATCTAATGTTCTTTCCATGCAAGCAGAGTAAGATATTAAGACTTAGGTATCTACATTTTAATATTTTCACAGATGGTGTATACATTTTCACTACATTTCTCTTGAGGGAAGGAATAGTATCTTACTCATCATTTTAGCTACAGTAACTGAACAGAGGCTAGTTCTGTATTTAATACCAGAGTACACTTTTCCAGGATAAAAGAGAACTGTTCATGGAATATGTGCAGTGGAAAGCGCTCTGGCCCTGGTGTCTAGCCCTTGTTCTCAAACTGTATATAATCTGGCATAAGCCCCACAGGCATTTGAAACTTTTATCTGTTGTACTACCTTTAACCAGAATACTGCAAACAAAGCCTTTGGGTGACAAGAAAAGATGTTTCTCCCAAAGTCCATACATACACTTAATCCACAGCAGAGACCACTGATTCTTAAGTATCTTTGTGACAAAGGTGGTTATTTGGTTATGAAATATTTCCTACTGTTGATTAAAAGCATTAAAATGGATTGGATGCAGAAAGAAAGAGAAAGGGAGACTCAAAGTTTCCTCTTCCTGATGCATGACATGGAAGTTAAACTCCCCCAGCAGGGATATCAGTCAGTCCAAAACTGGATACCTGAGGAAAATTATGTAGACTCCATCTTTTATCCTAAAGTTAAACGTGATCCATAACTAATTCAATTTTTAGTTACAGTAAAACAGTTTTAATTTTAATGCTCCCGGGCTGGGGGTTTAGCTCAGTGGCTTAAGCGCCTGCCTGGCAAGTTCTTGGAAGATATAAGCCATCTTTACTTATTCAATCAGTTCATTTAACTGTTCCAATTTTATTTATCACATGACATTAATGGTATCTATCACCAAAGGAATATCATCTAATTTCAACAAGAATTGCAGTTACTCAAAAGACATTTCACATACAGAAGTAAAATGGATTGCACAGAACTTTCCCTTCAATAATGTTAATACAGTCTATAGACACAGTATACAACATTACTATTTGCCAACCAGAGGTAACTAGCTCCTTTAGCTATAACCCTGCCCCTTCGAGTATGATGGTATTACCTGCAAACCAGATGTAACCAATTCCTTCAAGTACGATGTTACTATGTGCCAACTAACCTTAACTAGCTCTTTTAGGGATGAACCAAATTTGCCATTTCTGAATTTTAAAACATGACAGAGCACCATGGCCACCAGAATACTGGACTTATCATTCCTGAAACTGTCTTTGAGAGGACTTCCATACATCCCTAGTGGGAATCCAAATACATATATGTCACTTGGAACCTTAAACCAAAAATTTTCAGCAAATTCTAGTATATTCAGTAGATATATGAAATACAAAGGAATCTAATTTTTATGTGTCAAAAATACGATAAGGGCCGGGGATACAGCTCAGTAGCACAGCTTCTGCCGGCAAGCATGAGGTAGTGAGTTCGAATCCTAATCCCCACCCCCACAAAAGCTCTAAGAATATCAAGACACAAGACAGGGAGTTAAGTATCACTAGTAGAGCACTGCCCTAGCATGCACAAGGCCCAGAGTTTGGTTCCATTCCCTAGGACCAAAGAAACAACAAAAACTAAAAAACCCAAACCTAAACCAAACAAAAAACCCTGTGGAACTGTTCATACACTCTTGACTCAAGATGACTTAAAAATACAATTTAAGACTGTATGGGGTGTAACTCAGTAACAAGGCACTTGCCTATCACATACTGGTCTTGGGTTGGATCTCCAACCCCCTCCCCCGCAAAAAAAAAGCCTGGATAAAAACTGAATATGAAGTGTAATTACAATTACTGCTTTTTAAAAAGCTATACATGGGAGCCAGGTCCAGTGGTAAACACCTTAATCCTGGCACTTGGGAGGCTGAGGCAAAAGGATCACAAATTCAAGTCCGGCCTCAATGACTTAGCAAATATTCCTGTCTTGAAAAAAGTAAAGGATGAGTTTGGTCCCCAGGACTAGGTAGTGGTGATGGGAACACAAAAAAACAAACCTATACATTAGGGGAAAGGCTGGAAAAGAAATGCACAGAAATGTTAGCAGTATTTGTGTTTGGGTGATAAGACAGCTAATATTTTTTCTCCACATGCTAAATTTTAATGAGTATGCACCTGTTTTACAATGAAGCAATAAAAACGGGGAGGTAGAAGGCAAGGAATGAGGTAGAGAGGCAAAGGAGAGGAAGCAGGAACACTGCCCAGGTTGGGAAATGGCAAAATTAGAGCAATTAGTTATCAAGTAATAAGTGCTATATTTAAACTTTTAGCCTACCAAAGAACATCGCTTTCCATGTGATCACAAATAATAACTAAATCAGGGAATATTTAGTGGAATATTTGTACCAAATGGATAGGTTGCCTAATTACTTCACTTAACAGGTGTAGCAAAGAATTACAATTGCTTGCTTTGTTTACAAAGTGCTTTCAAACTCACATCACCTGTCCTTCAAAACACCTGTTAATATGCTCTCTATGAAGGATTAGGAAACAGGGTCAGGAAGATAACATGCTTCAGTAATACTGCCCATCACTTATGGAGGGCTCAAGCAGAAACTAGTGAGAAGTATCCTAATTTTACAGACAGGAGAACGGAAGAACAGAGAGGTCAAGTGACTTGTCCAGTCACACAGCTAAGAGCTGATTCAAGGCCATACCTTTAAAATACAAATCGACTTGCACGACTTCATGAAGCTCTGTAGTTTGAGTTGGCCTATGACCTACTTGTTCTCTACTACACTGTTTTCCATGGCTAAGGTTTAAGAAGTATTTAGTCTGGGGCTGGGTTGTATCTTAGCGGTACAGTGCACGCCTAGCGTGCAAAACTAAAAAAAAGTTGTTTTGTTTGACAACCGCAATGAGGTTCCAGAAAGTAAAGCAATAGACACAATAACACCCCAGACGAAGGCTGGCGACAGCACACACCCCGGGTGGAAGGCAGGGCGGGTTAACATCTACAGGGGAAGGGCCCCAGCTCACAAGTCTTATCAAGAATTTCAAGGAAACACACCGTATGTACCTCCGCAGTAGGATCAGCAACAACGACCACAAAACTAACAATGCTAGCACCTTGCACACGCGCAACCTAGCGCGCCCAGAGCGCTTTCTCGTGCGCTCGGGGGTTCTCGGAGGGCCCCGCGGAGCAAAAGCACGCGCTTAAGAGCTCGCGCGACAACCCGGGGAGACCGGCACCGCCCCCGTGGGGGAGGAGCCCGGGCCCGCCGCGCGGATCAGGCCCGGAGCAGGCTGGGGGAGGAGACAGCCGCCAGTCCAGGCCCGGGGGCCCTGGAGCCCGGCCCCGGAACCTCTCTACTCACGCTGGACCAGCCGGTCCCCGGGGAACGTGGAGCAGCAGCTGGTGATCAGTGCGCAGGGGACGCCGGCAGCCATAACTGCGCTCGCGAGCTAGCGCCGTCCGGGCCGCTTCCGCCTTGGGCTGTACCATCGTCACCGGCGCACGGGGGGAGGGCGGCCGTGCAGAGCGCGCGAGCGCGCGCGCAGCTCGGAGCGGCTCCCTCGCCCCGTCCCCCAGCTCCCCGCGTGGAGCAGGCCGGACGCGCGCGGCGTCGGCCTGGGAACGAGCGACCCCGCTACCGCTTCCGAGGACTCAGTATCCTGACGCAGTACCTCTGCGGTGTGGCGACCCTCCCCGACCCTAGCCATGGCCCAGGAGACTGAAAACTGCGATCCTGTCGGATCCATCTTACTCCAGGTGGGAAATGGGGGTCCCCTGGTCCTGCCCAGCTACTGCCTTAGGGAACAAAATCTGCAGCCCGGAGATGGCTCCCAAAATGCGCACCTTGACCTCGCCCACCGGCCTGACACACCCGCTGAGCGCGACCTTTCCACCTCTGGTAAAACCATTCCTTCACACTTGAACTACTGAAAAGTCCATCTTACTCCGGGGCACCGTTTGAACATACTTGAAAATTTTGAACCCCTGATTTGGGGGAGTGGAGGACCGCAAATGAGCTACACCTGAAAGTGACAGGCACTTTGAAGATACTGAAATCTGGGAAATGCTCTTCTGAGCACCCAATTTTTAGAAATTTAAATGCCCCTTGCTTAGGAACGCTCACAAAATTTTTTATTGAAGATAACTTGGATCGCAAATCAAGTTAACGTTTTGAGTATAGAAATGTGCTGCAAGATGACTGTCTAATCTGAGGGAGCAAATATCCTGAGTCTGGGCTTTTCCAGTGTAACTCAGTTTACAACAGTTAAGCTCAATATTTTTCTGAAAAAGTTAAGGCATTTCACACTTAATGTTGTAGTGTTAAACTTTTTCTACATAATCATCATTTTTCATTTATATTTAGCTCCTTTAGGCTAAGGCTTGACATAATGAGTTGAAGGTCACTAATCAGGACTCACTCTGTGCTCTCAAATGAGACTCATTCTTCAAGTGGACTTGATTTTAATTTCTGTCAGAATTTTGATTTCTTATCTATCACCTGGGAAGGACTTTCCTAAATTCACCTTTCCAACAACAAGGACCTGAGCTCACCAATTTCATAGGCATCCCCATTATGACTCGGACCTAAAATCTTAATGCACCTTTTATCATTCTTTTTCTCAACAATGCCCTGCAATGAGTTTAGGAGACTGCAAAGTCAGAGCTGTTTAAATCCCTACAAGATTCTTCTCACTGTGACACCAGGTGCAGGTGGAGGGGCCCATGACCACATTCACATCTAATAATTAGAGGGAAGGACTCATAGAACTTAGGAAAGTGCAATGCTTACAGTTAGGAATTGACTGTAGGGAAAGACAGCGATTAAAATTAGTTGAGGGAAGAGAAGTAAAGGGCAGAGTCCCAGAGACCTCCAGACATGGAGCTTCTGGTCACCCCAATGGAGCCAGTAGCATCATTTCTTCCTCCTAGAGCACCAGGTCAAACAACTGCCAATCAGAGCAAGCTTACTGGAACCTTTGGTGTCCAGAGTTTTGAGTGGGCTGCAGTCTCACACAGATCTCTTAGCCTGCACCCCTCCTGGAGACCAGAAGACTGACTTTAGTCTCCTGTTTCCTGCAGAGGTCACAGTGTATACAGGACAGCTCAAAACGCTCACTGTAAATCATGTAAGACTCTGGTGGCCAGAACATCAAAAGACACCTCAGTCAGGCATCACCTTCCAGTGGCCTAGTGGTCACCTCTCAGTGGCCAAGGGCAGAGATCAGACCACTTTTTGGGTGAGGTTAGTTTTTTACTATACACACCCCTCTTTAGATAAGGAGATGCCTCCATAGAAATAGCCGGTTCTTCCCTCAGTATACCTCATACTGAATGCAGAGACCATTACAGTTTTTTCTATTTTTCTTTATTTCCAACAGGAACAACTGGAACATCTCTTAAAAAGAGACCAGAATCTGGGGAGAATTTGCATACCCAATTTCATACTTTCCTTTGAGATCGTTCTATTTCCAAGGGCCATTCCCTTGTGGTTTGCAATAGTAGAGAATAAAGTATTAAAAACCAGATGCCTTTTCACTTCAGAATGGAATTCAGAGAACACTGGTTAAATTTGGGTATAACCTTACAGTAAAAGATACCTGTCAACACTGGATTGTGAAAATAGAACAGAAGAACCAAGAACAGTCACACACATGTTGATCAATGTCCCTTTTGTTTAAGAGGGTCACTCCTGGTCGGGGATATAGCTCAGTGGCAAAAGCACCTGCCTGGCAAGGGCAAGGCCGTGAGTTCAATTCCCGATACCAAAAAAAAAGAGGGTCACGCTTGACACACTAGTGGATGATGGTGCAAGGGAGGAAGCCTGCACGTTGAGCTGATTACTGAAGCTGACCTCAGCCTAGTATTCTGTCTGTCTGGAATATGTATGATGAAGAAATGTGGAAGACCTTCCCTATTTCCAGTAAGCTCTGTTACTTGTGGGCAGACAAGTACCATGCAGACACATGGCTACTTCTACTTGGGGCAGTAAATATTTCTTTCAATTCCAGCAACCAATAATGAGTATACCTAGAGGAAAATGTACATCGTCAGGAGTCAGGATCCTGGAATCTAACCATCACGGTGACCTTCTACCAGGTGGTAACTTAGGGTGGTCACTTTATGCAGTTTCCTTTTCTGTGGAAGACGTAGTTTGGATTCTGTCCATTTCCAACTCTAAACTAACCCAGTTTCCCCAAAGCTACATGAGTTCCCTGTACATAAAAGTAGACTTCCTGGGCCAGGGATTTGGCTTGGTGGCATAGATGCCTGGCTGGCAAGCACGAGGACATGAGTTCAAACCCCAGTACCAAAAAGAAAAAAAAAAGACTTCCTTTACTCAACCTAGGCAATTAGTGGATTGTTTTTGGCAAATCTCTCACTCTTTCTGTCTCCCCCCTAATTGTGTAGCAAAGATACGTGACTCTCATGACAAATTAGGTCTGCGTCTGAGATACATTGAGTCACGCTTCTAAGGGCAAGGTCATCAGCATCAACTGGAAACGTGAAAAATGCAAATTCACAGGACCTGCTCCAGACTACTGAATCAGAGACTCTGAGGGTGGTGCCCAGCAGTCTGTGTTTGCAAACCCTTCATGTAATCCTGCTGCACGCTCAAACTTGAGAGCTGCTACTTTGGATTGTAAAATATAAACTAAGAAAATTTCAAAGAAAATTCAGATAAAGCTATCATAGTATATACCACAGATCATATACACTCTAAGGGCTGTATATATTCTGACTCAACCTTGCAACAAGGCTATCCAGAAAATACTATCATTTTCTTCATGTTATGAGAAGCAAACTAAGCCAATATTTGTATTGTGGGTAGGTCCCTGTATGCAGAAAATGAGAACTCTGGATTATCCTTGTAAGTCCTAATAACAACTCTGTTAGGCAGGTATGACTTGTAGCCCAAGTTTACAGAAGAAAGAAGTATAGAGAGGTAAATTAACTTGCCCAGGGGCATATCCAGTATGTGTTGATTCTTGAATAGGTCTTATCATATTGGTGACTAATTTTTTTTAATTAGTAAGCTTTGTTTCTATACTTCATTAAGATAAGGTAAAGCCATCTAAATATACCTTCATTCATGATCTAAATATATCTTCATTCATTCATTTGACCCAACTATTAAACATGTTTGTGCAATAAAGGTTACCTGCTCTTGCAATCAAAATTAGCTTTTAAATTAGTTTTGGAAACTGTATTTCAAAAATTCAGCAGTGTGTGCTAACATCACCCTTAGAAATATGGGAGGTAAATTGGCAGTTTGATATTTTCACTGTTTCACTTATCAAGCCATCTGATTTCTAAGGAGTATATAATATAAACATGAATGGAAACTGGGCATAATGATAACACCTGTAATCCAAGCACTCAAAAGACTGTGGCAGGAGGATTGTTGTGAAGTTTGAGGACAGTCTGGGCTACATAGCAATGCCCCATCTCAAAAAACGAAAAAACAGATCAAAAACAAAAAATGGATTCAAGATAACTTGAAGCAATAGAATGATTCAGCCAAATGTTAGCAGATATGAATAAAAAGAAATTTTATGTTGCTTCTCACTGTATATATGGAATCTATTTTTATGGCTTTTTAAATCTAGAGCAAGGCCAGGCATGGTACATGCCTGTAATCTCAGCACTCAAAAGGCTGAGGCAGGAGGATTGCTGAGAGTTCAAGGCAGCCTGGGCTACAAACTGAGTTTAAGGCCCGCCTGAACTACGTAGCAAAACCCTATCTCAGAAAGACAATAAATAAATAAAATCTAGAGTAAATCTTCACTGCATTAAATCAAGGCCTTCTTATTAAGTAGCTCTGTCTCCAAAGTATCAAAATAAAAATCTTTCTCTAAGTAGATGTATGGAAAATGATATATTTGATGGGCACAGAGCTAATAAGTGATATGTAAAGTTTCAATGTGCAGAAACAATAGAGTGTTAGAACTTAATCTCTTTTCCTACCTGGTGTAACATTTCCTACAGTACTTGTCTCTATTGCAATTATGCAAGCAGATGGGTGGGTATTAAGTGGGGAGGGGAGCAATATCTGGCAAGAAAAGTGATAAGCTTTTGAGAGAGTTTAACGGCGCAATTCAATTCAGTAAACATACACTAAGTATCAGTGATATGCAGTGTGTTTCGCTAGATTTTTCAATTCAGGAGAAATTAATTTCTTCAGTGCTATCCCGTGTGCCTAGCACTTCGCATACTTTCTCTCATTTTATTTTGCCATTATTCTGAAGTAACCATTATCCCAGATGAGAACACTGAGCCTCTAAGAGGCTAAGTAACTTTTCCAAGTTCAGTTAATTAAAAATAAAAGAAGCAGGAGTCCAGTTCATATGCATCTAGCTCTGGAGCCTATGTTAAATCATTTTCGTACATATTACCTCATTGGCATCCCACAATTCTAAGGAATAGGGTAATTAATTTTTTTCCTTGATAAATGACAGGTAATATAGATGGGGAATCATGTGACTAGTAAATGTTAGAGCTAGCAGTTATATTCAGCTGGCCTTTATTGCATTCTCACTGTGTACAGAGTCTATTAACACATTACCTGAGAATTGATGAATAAATATGTTATCCACACAGGGCAGATAAAAAAGCAACCAACCAACCAAACCTTGAGTATCCTGAAGAGTAATCTAGTTCAGTTTCATCCCCTCCAGCAGTGGAGAGACAGAATTCCAGAAAGATGTGCGGTGCTACAAATACTAGACGGGAGAAAGTACACTGAAAGGGGAACCCGCACGTGGGTACCTAAGAAGGGTGTTGCCCTGGAACTACCCCTTTGTATTTCCAGATGTTTTCAAGCAATTGTTATGTTGGCTTGCAATAGTCATTTGGACAAAACAACAGAGAGAAGTGCATTTTCACTTAGTACCTACCAGCAAGCAGTAGGTGCATTCAGATACCAATCTGTGGGGCCCAAAGACTTCCTGTGACAATTTGTGCAGAGTACAAATGATTGGATGTGTCTGCCAAGCTGCAGTGCCCATCACTGAGGAGATGCAAATTCTGATATTTTGAATACACTACTTGGCTCTGTGGGAGCGTTCCTGAGTAATCTGTAAGGTGGGCTGGAAGAAGGTGAGTCCAGTATCCTAACAGAGAAAAGGTAACCATTTCAAAAATGCCTTCAGCAACCCAGTCTGCAGATTGTTATTGGTATGACTATTGCTGAGACAGGTGTTAGGTTCATAAATTTGCATAACAAAAAGCTTTTCCTGTGGCAGCAGCCCATACAATAATTGGTGCCATCTGTATCTGAAGTTTGATTTCTAACATGGAGACAGAGAATCTTGTGCTTCCTAATTTCATATTGCCCGTTTGACTCTGAAGAGGTCTGACATTGGAAAGATTTTTGTCATTTCTAAGAAAAATACACACTGGGGGGAAATGTAAAATAATAATATGTTTTTTACATGGATTGTTTTCATTTCCTACTGCATAAAGCAAAACCAAAGCCACAACACCTACAGATCTGCTTATTCAGAGCAGTGAGTGAGGAAGAGCCAGCTAAGACAGAAAACCAACAGGCCCTGCCAACACAATTTACCATACTCTTTTGAAAGGTACTGCCTCCACTAGGTCCTGGCCTTGCTGGAAGCTTCCTGTTTTCTTACCTTAACCAATTTGTAGAAATTGGGGTCTGGCATGAACATCATCTCTGGCTCAACTGTTTTACCACCTGAGAGAACACAAGCCATTTGTGTTGAAGCTTTACATCTATTCCTAATGAGAGAAGGACAAACAAAAATTGTAGGAAAGCTTTGCTCTTCACAACCTGAGAGAGAATGCTGGCATGGTCTGAGTAAAGGATGTCCTCAAAAGGACTGGTCTTTTTCAATGAATACTATAAAATCAACTTACGGCTCTCACATTTTAAGCCCACTGCAGACCTATAAGACAAATAACTGTTATAGGTAGAACTAGATGTATTCTTTCAATATTTCATATTTTTGCACAGGTCCAAGAAGACCTTTATGAATTGAAGGAGAAGTTAATGAAATTCCCATGTGAGGGAGAAGGAAAAACACTAGATATTCAGCATCTTGAAACAGCAATTCAAAGGACAGAAATGGGGTTAAGAGTAAGTAGATTTCAGCTATTGAATAAATCCTGGAAGGAGACAAAGCCTCTAGAAGGAAAGATTTGTGGTTGTCATAGGATTCTGTAACAGTGGGGTTTGGGATGGCCATGTGCATTCATGTTTTCTTAGTTTTCTAAATGATGATTACTACCTAATTGATTTGCATCATGTTATATTCCATAAAGAATTTAAGGAGGCGGAATACAAGATTCTGCAGCAGCAAGTCCTAAAATTGGTTTGATAAAATAACTTGAGCTTGAAAAATAGTTACTGTTAATCCAGAAATATGCAGTATGATCAAAGGATATGGTGAATGTTTACACTTTAAAAAAAAATATGTTATAGTAAAAGACACCCTGGCATTTGTCCTCCTCACTTCAAACATACTTATCTCGACCTTCTTGCCACTTTCTGAAGCAGTTCTGGAAGTGCTCTTTTGTGAGAGTCTTTATTTGCACTGTCATAACTGCCTCAATGGCCCGAGTCCAGTTAAAACATTTGTGTTTTACGGCCATTTTGACTTTGGGGAAGAGCTAGAAGTCGCACAGTTCCGGGTGAAGTGAATAAGACCCAGTAAATACGGCGGATGTGGACACACTATAATCTCTTTATGAGCCTGCCCTTCTGCTGGGTGATGCTCAGCAGGAGCATTCACTGTATTTTTTTTTTTATCTCACCTTATAATGACAGGAAAGAGAACTTCTAGAACTGCTTCAGAAAGTGGCAGAGAAGTGTGCTGAGGTGCGGGAAAGTTAATGGCAATGTCTCTCTGTAATAAATGTTAAAATTTAAACACACGCCGTATTTTTTTAATCAGACCTTGTTTGCCTGAACAAAAAATGAATCTTACAAATACAGTGCAGATTTTCTGGAATTTACTAGGATTCTAGAAAATTAGATGATTCCCCCCCCCCAACTAGTGTTAAGTATTTTGAGCTTTTCATTTTTGTAATGTTTGTAATCAAGTAGGTAAAACTAAAGAAATGGACCAATTTTGAGACAGAGAAATAAAGTAGTTAGAGGTGTCACATTATAAACAAACCTAAGAGGAAAGGAAAATCCAATTTTAGGCCAGGGTATCACTCATTTATGAAACTGGCATGCATTGCTCATAGGGACCCCTCTTCCAAACAAGGTCCATCTTCTAGACCTGTGATTTTTAGCGCCTTAGACCTTCACTCTCCTATGTAACAGCTTCACCGCTAGCTCCCAAGGCTGTGGGAAATGGCGTTTCCTTTCGCTTCATTGGACTGGCACATCATTGTCCTAGATCCTAGATTGCCTGACAGTGAGAGGGCTGGGCTAAACTGGAGCCTTTGGCTTGGCCGTTTTGAATAATCTGCTACCTGAAGGCCAAGTGCTTTCCTCAGTTGCTTGCTCCAAGCCTCTGTAAGAGAAAGACATTATTCCTTGTCTGGCTAAGCAATTTGCTGACAATTGTACACAGTTTCATTTGCAATGAATGCTACGGTTCACTCAAGCTTTGGGTCTCAGTTGTTTATTATGCTTTTTGGGAGAGTTGAAGTAATTTAGCTTTCGAATGCTTAATGATACCTTAGGCATGCAAGAACACGTCCGCATGTTGTGGGTTTTGCTGTAATTACACAAAACTCAGAGTGCTAACCTAATGAAATGAATGAATCCACTAGAATGACCTAAGTGTTGACTTTTCTGTAACAGATTCACATTCAGAAGTATTCAGATGTTGTAAACCATCAAGTGTTAATGACTTCTGTTGATAAGAACTTATATTCTCCTATAGCCTCAAAATGGTGAGTAGAATAGCCATTGTAGAGCCCAAATAAAATAACTCTTGTCTCTCTTGTGAGATTATTATACATGTAAGAATTTCCTAACTTTACTTATATCCATTCAACTAATTTCTGTAAAGTATTGCACAGAAATTTATAGGTTTTAATTGTAAGTTACTTCTATTGTGTTCTAATGCTGGGTATTATGGCGGTTTTCTCAGGGTCCAGGTTTTGGTGTTGCTCTTTTGTTACTTTTTAGTGAAAGGCATTTAAAATTCAACTCAAGGAACATTTTAAATCATGTGTTACTCTACTTACATTGTTTTTAGAATGCCATGGGTGCTTCATTGTAAAGATGGATTTGTTATCCCTGATAAACTTGTTAGAAATGTTCAGTATGTAATCATGTCCTAAGAGACAATTTGTTGATGTTAGAATAGAATTTAAAAGAAATGGTCTGCCTCAACTTGGACCTTGCATCCAGGTCTCCCAGTGAATGAAACTAGGTTACGCTTTTGTTCTAAGCTTACAAACCCTGTGGATCTTATTAGTGTTTTATGTATGTATCCAGCATGAGTGAGTGGTATGGACCAGCAAGGTCAAGTTCCAGAACTAGTGCCAGGAAGTAGGGGAAAGCTGGAGACGCAGCCCAGTGCCAGCCCTCAGTGGTCGGGCGCGGAGCTCTGGATGAACATCACACCCATCCCCTTCCACCCAATGAAGGCAGTGCCACAGGTGCACAGGGAGAGGTGGCCCTTCACTGGCCTCCCTGCTTCTCCAGGGGCCTCCTTGTAGCCCTAAACTTCTCTCAGACTTCTCTGCATTCATCAATTACATTCCTACTGCCTAGATGGCCCTTATACTAGTTATCAGTGGCTTTGTATTAAATTACCCAAAACATAGTGGCTTAGAATAACAAACTCTCCTTATTTCACAACCTCTGTCCTCAGGAATCTGAGCACACTTAGCTAAATCAGGGCTCAAGGTCTCTCCCAAGGCTCCATCCTAAGTGCTGGTGGGGGAAGGCTTTTCTGAAGAGTTGATGGGGCTGGGAAGGTGGGTGCTGAGGGGTGGGAAGAGATCTGCTTCCAAGCTCACAGGGTGTGGTTGCTGACAGGATTCGGGCCTTTGCTAGGGTGTCTCAGATGAAGCCCTAACTCTTCTCTGACCTATACTATCACTCTACTCTTTTCTGTTGGTTAGAAGTTAGTCAGTAGGTTTACCCCATACTCACGGGGGAAGCATTACACAAGGGAGTAAGCACCAGGGGTAGAACACTGGGGACCAACCAGGGGGCTGCTTCTCACTGTGCTCCTGTGTGTATCTCCATGATCCAACTTCCACCAGCTTCTCTGCCAACCTTCCCCTCGCCTCAGCAAACTATGTTTGAATTCACATAGTATTAATAGCGAAGAGGCCAGATAAGAAATAGGGAAACCAGAGAAAGATTGGCCATACAACTTAATTAGCATAGATCTTAACTATCTTATGTTGATAGTGACTTTCTCATTGCTCTGGAGGGCAGTGATCAAAGCTTACAGGTCTTAGTTGTTGTTGGTTCCCCATAACAACTGGCACACAGCAGGACCTGGATAAATGTTTGCTCCTGATGCTGACACTTTCTCCTTTCTTGGGATAGTACATAAAGCACATATATTTATATTGTCTCATTTGCTCCTTGAAATAACAAGTTCACAGGCCTCATTGGTATTACCCACATTTTATAAATGTGCAAATGAAGTCATAGAGGTTAAAGGACTTGATTAAAATCTTAGAGTTATTCTCCCACATCTCAGGGTCCCTTTGCTGATTGAAATCCTCCTTGCATGCATTAGAATAATTGGCCAAAGTTAAAGGATGACACACTGAGGTATAGAGATAGGAAAGGACTATGTGTGACTGTGTACCTTTCTATCTTGGAAAGATTATGAGTAATTAAACTGTGCTTTCCTGCTTGGGAACAGGAGGAAGTCACTGCAGCAGGCCATATTTCAGCTGGGAATCTAGAGAAGTTGAGGAAAATGTCCAAATGATGTGGACAGCATGACAGAGGAATGTTATTTGTCTTCTTTAGTTCTTTGTCTTTATAGTACCTGATACCCCAGCTCTCCACCAGCTTCTGGATACATGTTGAATCTATCAACCCGTTCTCCTCCTTTCTCCCTCTCTTTATGTTAGCATCCTGAATCAGACTGATTCAAATAGTGGTGGTGAATCTATGGCACATGGGCTGTTTGTTGTCACTGAAAGCTCTAAAAGATTCACCATCACAAGTTAGAAGTCTGGAAGCTTCCTGACACCTCATCCTGAATAGGCCTGGAGATCTTCATAGCCTTGCCTTCTAATTTATCTTTTTTTTTAAAATCCCTTATTCTTGTTGGGTGTGGTGGTGTACACTAGAATGCCAGCACTCTAGAAGGCTGAAGCAGGAGGATTCCAAGCTTAAACCAGATCTGGGCAACTTAGTGACTTAACAAGGCCCTGTCTTGAAGTGAAAAGTTTTAAAAAGGGCTGAAAATCTAGCTCAGAGTAGAGGCCCTGGGTTCTATCCCTGGTACTACAAAAAGAAAAGTAAGTATGGAAAAACAACTACAACCTAAGATTGAATAAATCACACGAGATCACATAGCCAAAAAAACCTGCAAGCGTGTGAATGAAGTTCAGTCTCGCCATTCTAAATTCAGCACATGTCCTGTCACGCTAATGAAAGATAGCATATTGATGTTTGCAAATTATTTTTAACATTTTTAAATTCTGAAAGAAATCAGAATAAGTCTAACTCAAATTTCAAAAGTATCCTCTTGACTTGAGCAGTTTAGTGAGAAAAATTGTGCTAGTCTATACTGATTAAATGATTAGTGCTGAAATTCCTGAGATGTGTATGACTGTAAACGGTATTCTTTTGGCCATATAAACGGTCTGCCTCTACACAGACAAGGGAAATTCTGCCACTCTATTGCTATGTCAGGTTAGAGAAAGCTTTTTGCGTTGAGATTGAACCAGGACCGGAAGTTGGCAGTCAGAATGGCAGGAACTGCCAATGTCTGCTATCCTAGGGTAGGAACTCCTTCAGAAAGGAGAGGCATTGTAGTAAGGACTAGATTTCTGTTGCTGCTCTGACAGCAGGGCACAATTCTGAGTGACTGAGAACCAACACTGCTCAGATGTAGGAGGCTTCCCTCTACCTGTGGATTCCAAGGACATCAGAAGAGTTCATTCCAAGTGACTACTGTCCCCAGGTACACCTACAGAGTGATTCAGAACCACATGTAATCATTGCTAGCAGCAGCACTGCTGTCAATATTTTGGTGACATCAGTTGGCAAAAGACTTTAAAAAAAAAAAAAGCTTTGAGGTCACTAGCTACCTAATGAGCAAACTAAAGCTTAAGTAAAACCAGTCCCAGGTCACACAGGTAGTCAATGGTGAGACCCAGACTCAAGTCCAGATCAAATATCTGCAACCTGGTATCCTGCTCCTGCTCTGTAGCCGCCTGAAAACTGGGAAGCCTACTTTTCACAAAAGATGGTTTTCCTTCCTGACAAGAAATGCTCAAGGGAAAATCTGGTAGTTTGGTAGGCAGAGATAAAAAACAGTAGGTACATAAAGTGACAATAATGGTTTCTGGGCAGATGCAAGATTTTCCTAGCAGTCACTCCAAAAACACTGATAAAGATACTACCCAAAGTAGCATACTTTTTCCAAGCAGCTAAAAGTGCTTTTGTATTGTTTTCAAAATAGGTGTCACTGTTATCCCTGCTTTGGCAAAGGCTCCTCTTCTGTGTCAGAATATGGCTCTTCCTCTTGTCTTTGCTGGCTTTCACAGATTGTGTTGCTTGTGATATCTGCTCACACTGTTCTTAATGGCCATGGCCTGGCTTACTGACATTAGGAGGCTGACTGCCATCTGTACCAGCACTATCAGAGCTAGCTGCACAGAAATCTTCGCCTTGTACTCAGTGTGCTGTGTGTGTGTGTGTGTGTGTGTGTGTGTGTGTGTGTGTGTGTGTATGTGTGTGTGTTAACAAAACAAACAATGGTGAGAAACAGTGAGAGGAAGAGAGGTTTCTGGTAATTGGTGAGAGTAGATTAGAAGGTACAGTGCATAGTCATTTGATTATTAAAGCACCTTGGGTCCAGTCTATTCAGGATTGTCCCATGCGGTACATAAATGTCAGCAACATAGAACCTGACTTCATCCTAGGCTTCACACACACATACACACACACACCAACAGTGGTAGAGAAAGAGAGGGGTAGCCTTGCTATGCTACATAAGGGGCACTTGGATTTTTACTATTTTCCCATGGGCTTGAACTTTTTTAAGAACACAAAATAATTCTTAAGGCTGCACCATGACAATTAAAAAGTCACAAACTAGAGAAAACCCACTTGTAACATATGTGTCACAAAAATTGTAAAGACTGCCTCCTTCAATAAAAAGAACAAAACTTTGACACAGGCAGAAGGGCACCAGACTATTCCTAGAGAAATGCAAATAAAATTAATAAATAGGTGAAAAATGTTTAATATTACCAGTAACTGGTGACACATATGAAACAGAAAAATGTTTACTCTCCCTGGTAAATCAGAAAAATTGCAATTAAATGACATATTTCTGTTTTTCTCTTTACAAATAAGCAAAACAGGTCATTTAAGCTACTCTACTAATTCGTGCTGATGAGAACAGCTAAGGGGAAGGCGTGCTTTTATCCTACTGGTGAAATAGTGCAGCACAAAGTTCTTAAAAGCAATTTTTAACATGAGACAATTTTAAAATTATTTTTTAATTTAGCAATTGTGGCTCTGGGAATTATTCTAGGAAAATATTCTAGGATATGTGAATCTCTGTAAGTATGTTCATTTTAACAATATATCTAATAGTAATAAATTTTTAACAACCTTAAGTGGCATCAGTAAAATGATAATGCCCATTTTAACTCACCTATATATGTATAATATTGCTACTGAAACTGGCATCATTGAAGAAATTTTGAGGGCTTTGGAATATAATCACTTATATGAGGGGAGTAAGATAGTCAATTATATCTCAATTCCATTTTCAACATCTAAATTCACTTTGAAACATAATCCATGGGCTTGAGTATGATTCTAGGAGACTTTCACTTCTCAGCCATTATTATTTGAGTATTTTTTCTGGTTCTCCATCCTTTTCTTCTTTCTCTGGTGTTCTCATCATGTGTATGTTACACTGTTTGTAATTATACTGCAGTTCCTGGGTGTTCTGTTCTATTTCATTCCTTTTTCCTCTCTACATTTCAGTTGGGGGTTTTTGCTGGTGTTTCTTTAAGCACATTGATCCTTTTATTGCCCATGTCCCAAAGGCATTCTTCATTTCTTACAGTGTTTTGGATTTCTAGCATCTCTTTTGGATTCTTAGATTATAAGAATATGTGCTTATTTTCCCCATCTATCCTGGTATCTGCCTATTTTTTTCCCTTAGATTCTTTAACATATTGATCATACTTATATCAAATTCCTGTTCTGATGTTTTCAGAAGTTCTGTCATAGCCAGCTTTGGTTCTGATGCTGGCTTTGTCTCCTCAGACTCTTTTTTTCTTGCCATCTAAACATGTCTCATGATTTCTTTTTTGTTGAAAGGTAGCAAAGTAGACCTTTTATTGCAGATATTTATCTGGCTAGGAATTACGCTGTGTTAACGTGGTTACAAGTCTAGAGGCTTCAGTTTCCTCTGCTTGTTTCTATCTCCTTTGACTTCCCATTTCCCTAGAAATTCCTTCTAAAATAGAGTGTGAACCTTGCTGTTTTTTCAGCTGCAATCCTATGTTTTACCAGGGTTCTGAGCTTGTGGTGGGAAGGTGTGTGTATGTGTGGTGAGGGGAAGTATTCTCCATTCCTATGGTTAGGGCTCTGGCTTTTGGTGGGTCTGTGTCTCGGGGCTGCTCCCTTCCTAAATTTTCTCAGTTTTCCCTGCCCCTTCATTTTAGGTGAGACAGGAAGGCCAGAAGGGGCTGAAGTTAGCCAGTCACCCTTTGCCAGGCCAGGTTAGGCTTTAGAAAAATACTTTTCCTTGAAAACCAGGAGACCACAACAAAGAACAGAACTCTGGGCATTTCAAGGCTAGCTACTTCCCCTCCCCCTGCTGAAAGCAGGAGAGAGGATTTTTGATTCTCACAGTGAGAACAAGGTGGGGCTTCCATGGTGGGGCTTCCACCCAGGACTCAGCCACTCAGAGCTCTGAACTCCCAAGCAAGCCTCTGCCAGAAAGTGCAGGCTCCTCTGCAGGCTGCTGCTGCAGTTGTGATTCTTTGAATCTTTGTCTCTGCAGTTTTCAGGGCAGTATTTTGCCCTGTGACCTTGATTCTCTAATGGATACAGTATTTGTGATTTTTTTGGTTTATTTTGCCTTTTTCTTATTATAAGAATAGGACATTCAAGCTCTTCACATGTTGGTGTAAAACTAGAAGTCTATAAATTGCTTTTTAATGATGATTTTACAGAAGGGGGCATCACAGGGGAATCAGGACCCTGAGCTATATTGCTGACTGAATTTTGTTCACCTTAATTATGTTGATCACATTAAAGTGGTTGAATTTTCTTTTTAAGTTTATAAGTTTAAGATATAATCTGGCATGCATATATCCATTCTTACAGTTTTACTTCGTTTTTACATTGCTTTCCCATGGATTTGTATATTCTTAACAATGAAAGCCTTTAGCCAACTTTGAAATTTAAATCTTTGCAAGTATATAAAATAGCAGAGATTTAAATAATATAAGTGATAAATTCTTAGAGACCACCATTTTAAATACTTTTAACATTGGCTATCATGTAATTTGATTTTATTAAATGAAATACAAATTATATATTCTTCCCTACCAAGAAATGCTTTACAGTGTGATGATTCTGTCAATTTTAGTTACATAAACTCAGCCAGTAATAGCGTTTTTATTCATGCTATAATGATCTTTATCAGACTTAGAAGTTCTTATAGCTAATAAAACAACTACAGTTTTACTGTGGTAAAAATGCTAAAAATTAGTCTAATTTATTATAACCACCAATAGTATGTTTCCTATAAAATTTAATAATAGCTAAGAAGCAGTGTTTTAAAATTATAATTTGAGGAGCTTTGAAGACAGCAAATTTGATTTTAAATTCTATATCATTTTACTTAGGTTGTTTCCAACTGTGATTGACCAGAAGTTATTTGTTTTTCCCCTGGAATCTGAGCATAAACTTTGGCAACTCCCAAAACAGCATAGCTCACTTCCACATATCATTTCAAGAGCAAAGGTAGGAACTGAGAAACCCATGGTGACCAAAGTAGTGAATGCTGGGGCCTTGGATGGGCAGAGATGAGGAGCACCTTGTGCTGGATGGAAGTTTCTTTTGGGGATGATAAAATGTTCTAGAATTATATAGTGGTGGTGGTTGTACAACTTTATGAATATGCTAAATACCACTGACTTGTACACTTTTAAAAGGTGACCTTTATTGCAAATGGCTTATATCTATATAAAACTCTATTAGCATTCCTGTCTCTGGGGCAAAATATTTGTCCCCTGCAAGTTAAAGGAGGACACATTTATTTGGCTCACAGCTTCAGTGGGTTCAGTCCACAGTTAGCCAGCTCCAAGTCATAAACAGCATGGTGGAAGGTCTGGCAGCTGCTCACGTCCTGGCAGCCAGGAAGCAGAGAGAAAGGAGAGGAACCAAGGACAGGGATGCAACCTTTCAGGCCACACCCACAGTGACCCACCGCTTTCAGCTAGGAACCACCTCCAAATAGCACATTTAGTTCTGACCTCACCAATGGACTAATACACTGATGGATATAGTGCCCCTGTGATCTAATCATCTTCCAAATATGTGAGACTTTGGGATATATTTTAGATCTAAACCATAGAAAACACTTAAAAACCTATAAAGAATGAAGGTAGGATATTTACGTTGTGTTCTACAATAGAAAGCATAATGATACATGTACACAGGTATGTGTCTACAGTTTCATGTTCTTATTGATCCAATATGTTCATGGCAGTTTTGTTTCAAGAGCAAAATTAACCAAAACATAATACCTTGAAATTTTTAAACAGAGTCCCCTGGGGTTCCAAATGGCAAGAAATGGAGCTCAAGACGTTTCTGACTTTGCCTCTGTTCTGTGTTCTCTTGTCTTGACTCTTGCTCCCTGTCTCAGTCAGTCTTAGTTGATCTGACCTCACAGAATACCACAGATGGGGCATCACAGTCTCCCACAGCTCTGGCAGCTACCAGTCTATGAGCAAGGTGCTGGCAGATCTCGTATTTGATGAGGGTCTTCCTTATTTGTGAAAACCTTATTCTTCTATCTGGGAGAGACAGGGAGAGGGAAAAGGAAGAAAGGAAGAGAGACAGAGAATTTTTTGTCCTTTTATAAGGACACTGATCTCACACATGAGAATTACACCCTCATAACCTAATTACCTCCTAAAGGCCTCACCTGCTAATACCACCACATCAGGGTTTAAGATTTCAACATGACTTTTAGGGAGATATATTTGGTACATAAACCTCTTGACTTCTCCAAAGTAAATAATAGCTCACCTCTTTGAAGACCAGGTACCATTGCCATTGCTTGTTTAATCTTCAGAACAATCCTACAAGGAGGCGTTACTATTTTTATTAGTGAAGAGACCAAAGAACTTGCAAGGTATTAAATAAGTTGTCCAAAAGAACGCAGCTAGTAAATATCCAAGCCAGGATTATGAATCCAGAAATGTGGAGATCCAAAACTGCATTCTTAATCCATTGTCGTATTCTCTCTCTCAATCATAGCTGTCTTGAGATAGAAATATAGCTATCTCGAAATTCATCTTTCAAAGCATTCCATTTTTGTACATTCATAGAGTCCTATGGCCATCACATGGTACTCTTTTTTCTGTAACTGTTTGTACTACCCTGTATTTTTCCTTCATCACACTTGCCATGGTTTGTAATTGGACAGTGTGTTATGTGATGTAAAAAAATAAGTCTGTCATCCCGTGAGATTAGAAGCTTAATGAAAGTAGGATCAAAGTCAGAACATGCATTGCTATAGTACTGCTAGGGACCCACAGGAAATATGCGTTAAATGAGTAAATGAAACTGCCCCAGTGACCTGGAAGGCTGTGCTCATCCCCATATAAAAGATCAGTCCAGTTCCTTGGGACACACAAACAGCCTGCGCCTCCCTGCCATTGCTCTTATCACCCTGGGTAGGTTCAGCCACCATCTGTGGGGAGCTTCTGTGCACAGAGGTTATCAGAAGCGTGCGGAGAGGGACAAGGCCGCTGGCCTCTCACACTTGCCGAGCTCACAGTCTAGTGTAGTGGGGGAGCAGGAGGACCAGCCACCGACAAGAAAATACTCACTCATGAGGAAGTGCTGATGAAAATAGGACAGGGTGCTGTGACAAAGGAGCTTAAATGTCTCATCTCTCTTACTATTAAGCAGTTTTATCAATTACTTTTTTGTTTTTTCACCAAGAATCTCAAGAGGGTCACATTTGGTCCACAAGACCAAGAATTGGAGGAACAGTAAAATAAAATATCTGAAATTAGGACCATTGTAGAATATATAGTTACTGTTACCACTACCCACCTCCCCAATTAATTTGGCCAGAAATTTATTTTCTCAAGAGTGTTGAATCCTGGCAAATGATCATAACGCTAAGGAAATACCCATGCTGCTGAGGTGACCCTGTGCTCTATTACATGCCATGAATGTGGGTGAACTCCATTTAGGAAGGGGCATGGGCCATTTCCCACCTGGACTTCATTCTAGGACCTGTATTCCTATTGTTATTTTACCCCTAATATTGGTGACATCTGCTTAAAAATGCATATCCACTGACATGAAAGATAGCTCTAATTTTTATTGTAAAGTCAATAACGAACAGTGCTGTTTTGCCAGCTGTTACACATGCCTACTGCACCAACATAAAAGCTTGTATTATGAAGTAGCTGTGAAATCCAACAGGGTTATTACTACCTTTAATTGCTCACTTTCAACCTTTTAAACTATGTAAACCCCAGTTACTTCTTTAAATTCTCTTTCCTCAAAAGCAGATAGCTGTCTTTGGAATTCCAATTCACACCAAAAAACTTAAAGGACAAAACAATTAGGAGCTCCTCAGTTGTAATTAAGAATTGTGATTAAGAATTATTAAGCTTTTTTAATTTGCAAAAGCACACCCAGAAACTATATAATTGAAAAAGAGAACGTTTATGTGCATATGTGCTTGTACTGTATGTTTTATTACAAAATAAAAAAGAAATGTATGGAAGACTACAAGTTAATGTCATCATTGGCTACTTTATGGAGTTGGGCAGGTTGGTAGAGTGTAAGGGGGAAGCAATTAGCTTTGTCTTAGTTGACATGAATCTTTCACTTTCTGAAGATTGCCCTTAAAAAAGTAAAATTGAAAAATAAAGTAAAATTGGAGGATGAAGTCTTATTTTTGGCAGTTGCAGATAACTGCATGTAAATATACATAGTCCCTGTTTTTACTTATTAAAATACTTGTGATTTTATTTTTCCTCCTAGTTTATCAGTGATGCTTGAAAACATGAGACAAGGCTAATTGTTTCACACTGATCCTCTACTAACCTGCCCAGTCTCATAAGGGAGCCAATATTAAATATCTTGTAGTCTTCATATTTTTTTTGTTTGTAATAAAACATATAATACAAGCACATATATAGATACTGTGTATAGGGTTTAGAGTGGTTATGAATTTTTGTGTTTACTGAAACATATTTTGAATTGCTAAAAACAAAAACCATCTTTTGTTTATAAATACTACAGGTGAAGCTATGTTCATATTTTATTGCATAAAATATATGTATTTCAAAATCAAGAAACTTTGAGATTAAATATCAATATGGTGCCATATTTGTCTTTTTTTTGGTACAGGGGATCATATTTGTCACTTATTACTATTGAATTTCTTTAAAAGTAAGAAGGGAAAATTTTCCCTTTCCTGTTGGTTCCAGGGTTGAGTCTGACAAGCCCAGAGTGAGTGGGAAATACCTTTGCTATCTCATGTGTTGTCATGCATGGAAAAGAATCCTCCTCCCAAAGCTGGGTCTGGTGGCCAATGCTCATAGTCCCAGCTACACAGGGTACAAAGTCTCACTCCTTCCTCTTGATTTGGGACAAGAATAAGGGCCATCTCAGCTCTAGAACTGTGCATCACAATTCAACTTCTCCCGCTGTCCTACGTCTCCTGCTCCTCGCAGGTGTTGGTTCTAAGGGTGCTGCCCAGTAAACCTCCTGTGCAAATCTCTGTTTCAGGGTCTATTTCCTAGGAAACCCAAACTACAGCACATGGTTATGGTGGTTAACTGTGATGGAGGTAGGGGAGAACCACGATGAGTGTTGCCTAACAGCGACTGTGATTGTCAAGGTGCATAGCACTTAGTAGGACAGACACCCAAGGAGATCCCATGGGGAGGGAACATGAATAAATACCCCAACCTCATAGTCCTCCTTCCTTCTGATCTCCTCTATGCTTCTCAGTGACAAATGGGAGATATCAGCACAGGGCATATTATTTTTTAGAACTAATGCTTTCCAAAAGGCATACATAAACAGTGCAAGCACATAATCTACTGTTCACACTATGACACTTTTAAGAGGTAATGGGAACGGCTTCAAGACAGCAGGGGTAAACCAGCTTTCTTCAGATGCCCAAAACATTCATCCACTTATTAAGTCATTCAGTGGGTCAGCAAGTTGACTGCCTAGGGGCCACTAAGCACTAGAGTCCTAAGCACAAGAGGACTTGTCCTTGAGAATATTTTGAGGGAGAGAGACAAATACATGGGAGATTTCGTGGATCATCTGAGACGTAAAAGCAGTCTTCTTGTGATTACAGGTAGGACTGAGAAGCCTTGGAGATAGGCTTGGGAATAAAAGAGCAAGGGAGTGGATGATAATTCAGCGCTATGCTTGGGACCTGGGTGCTGCGATACTACTGAGATGAGAAACACAGGAGAAGGGTTAGAACAAGAACGAATTCAGTATTGAATCTAGGATCCAAGAAGAAATGCCCAACAGACAGACGGACATACCTATCTATAAAAAGCAGAGCAGAAGAAATACCTGAGAATCATCCCTGAATTTGCTATCATTAACATCTAAGACCAAAGAAAGCACCAAAGGAAAATTATTAGGTGTGTTGAGGTTGAAATTCCATTTTTCTTGGATTGTAAAATACGGCAAATCTTGAGTCAAACCAATTAAGAGGTTTTCAGATTTAAGATGCATTAGGCCAACAATAATATATATTGCACACTTCTCTCATATCACAAAGTTGGTGTCTAAGCCTTTTTTAGTCACAGCTTAAAGATTCTTCCAATTCACTTTTGGCCATTTGACATTAACTGTAGCATCCTCATGTGAACTGTTTTTTAAAATCCTGATTTGTGAAGTGGAATCTTTTTGCCTATTTTGGTTTGTAATATAATCTGGTAGGGGACATAATTAAAAAATAATAGTTTATTTTCATTGCTCTACCTGGCCAAACTCATAATTTCATATTTTCCTTCACTGAATTATCCTGAAAGTCAAACATCTTCTTTTAAAAATCAGGGTATGGGTCCTTCCAGGGAGCTCTTCCCTACCTGATGACTTCATGAATTGAGATGCCAGCTCTCTGTAGCTAAGGGAATCCCTGAATCTATTTCACAAGATTTTCTATGCTGGTATAACTTACTGTCTTAAAGTATCAAAGTGTAGTCTTTGGAGAGAAATTGCAAGCAAAAATTAGAGATCCCAATTTAGCTTCAAGCTTAAGCACCTGTGGTCTGTGGTCCTTCGGGGGCACAAAGCTCCACTGCAGTCAGGATAACAGGAAGGGATTCTGTGTAAGGCTCAATTACTCTGAGCCACACGATCGTATCACAGCTACTCCTGGGAGTATGACTGGCAAGTTTCTCCTGACATCAAGTGTAAGAAAGACTGATTTCAGAATTGTTAAAGTTTGAAAACACATTTATCTTTGAAGAGAAGAGACACAGCAAAGATCATAAGTGGCTTTACACTTAATCTAATGATTTTCATGTTGAAAGCATTTTTGGAGGCCTTCTTTAGCAATTGCCTTCACAGGCAGTTTGCAGACATTGGTTCAGTGCAGTCAGCAAATGCTGTGTCAATCTTGTGCCCTTTACTCGTCAGGCATTAGGATGTACAGATGCCCGTGACGGTCATGAACCCTTTCCATGGGGAACCTAACCCCATGGGCCTCCCCATGAGCCCTGGGAAACATAGGGGACTTGTGTGTTGTCGCAATCCTCTCAGAACACTCTTGGCTGTTACCTGGCCAGGGAGGCTCAACTTTCTATGATGCACACAAAGAGCTGCATTGCCCACATTATCAATAGAATCCACCACATCAAACACTGCAGAGAACAGGCACGTGGTCATTACTCCTTCAAAAGCCACACTCCAGAGAAGGAACACAATATTTCTGGGCCTATGCTCAGCTTGGTTACCTACCTTATTTACCAGACATAACTCAGAGTAATTTTTGGCCAAAGCCAAAAGTGAAGCTATCCCAAATGATGTGATATAGTCTCTGACAGCGTTCCAAAAAACAGGTTCCAAAAGCTAGAACAAGTGCACAGTTTTCCAAATTGCAGCACAAAACCTGTCAGGTAGTAAAGCACACAATTTCAGGTTTCATTATTATTAATCTAATTATTAATTAGGATTCATAATTATTAATCTAATTCTAAAATCACAGCTTTTGAAGGGAACTCAACAATCATCAGCCCAGTATCAACACTGGCCTAATCTGCTTCCAGAGCCACAGATGGGTCATGGGCACAAATATGCTTCTAATAGTCAAGGAAGGAAAATAACAACAACAAAAGACAGGGAGGAAGATGAGGAAATGTCACGGGCCAAGGGTGTTTGGTTTTCTTTTTGTATCTGGGAAACTGAGCCTGAGGCAATTTCAAAATAGAAATTCTTAAACTGTTTAAATCAGAGAATCTACTGAGGAGCATGATATATTTGGTTATGTTTGAGGATCACTGAAAATAAACTCATCTCACTACTGTACTTGAGAGTTACTCCCTGAATACCTTGAGATAGATGGTTTTAGAATGAAACATAAAAATATATACTGTACTGTAGTATAGTATTCAACACGCAGCAAGAATATTATTTTGTAAATTTAGATCTAATTGTGATTTTCAACATTTTGTCAGAAATAAAGTTTTGAAAGTTTTTGACATTATGCAGAATAATATGGTGAGACATTATTAAAAGAAAAAAGGAGACTGGGTATGGTGGTGCATACCTGTAATCCCAGCTATTCATGAAGCTGAAGCAGGAAGATCAAAATCTCAAGTCCACCCTAGGTAACTTAATGAAACTTTGTCTCAAAACAAAAATTAAGTGACAAGAGCAGGCAGGAGAGGGCGGAGGTCCCTTGCCAGTATGCTTCGGAGGAAACGTGGCCAACAGGGAAGGGGGCTGGGACCTGCACTGTAACCTGTGTGGAGGAAGCCAGGGCCATGACAGGAGAGAGAGGCAGGAGGAGGCCCCTAGCCCAGAACCCTGAGAGCACTGATACAGGAGAGGGAAAAACAAGGGAGTCTGAGGGTGGCAAACACGCAACAGCGGACATGGCTTTCAATGGACATTAAGAGATATCTTTGAGACCCTGTAGATGAGATCAAAACTGAAATATTAAATCAGGTAAAGCAAGATATGAGTAGAGTAATAAAAGAAATACTCTCAGGAAGCATCTCTCAGGAAGATACAGATGGAAAAAGGGAGGAACACAAAAAAAGGAAACATTCGATAAAGAATATAAAGAAAATATAGAATACATAAAGCAATTCACAGAGACTACCAGGAAATTAAAAACTCCATTGAAAGCTGACAAAACTCCTTAACAGAACCTAAGGATAGACTATCAAAACTTGAAGACAAGTTTGCAATGTGTGATCATGAAAGGAAAGATCTCTTAAAAATAACAAGGAAGCAGGCAGTAACAATACAAAGGCTAAAAGATGACAAGAGAATCTACAATTTAAGAATAAGAAATGTGAACGAAGAGGCAGGAATACATACAGGCGAATTACAAAGGCTATTCATGGAAATAATTAAGGAAAACTTCCCAAGCATGGGAAAAGAAAATGACATTCTGTTGTGTGAGGCATACAGAACTCCAGCCACTTACAACCAAAACACATCTACACCCAGACATATAATAATCAAGATGCAGGAAATTCAATATAAAAACAGAATATTAAAAGCCATCAGAGAAAAGAAACAGATTACCTATAAAGGTAAGCCCATCAGGATTATGGCTGACTTCTAAACACAGACCATCAGATCAAGAAGAGCTTGGAGTGAAGTATTCCAAGCCCTGAAAGAAAATAACTTCCAGCCCAGATTGATGTACCCTGCAAAACTGTCTCTAGAAATTAATGGAGAAACAAGATGCTTCCATGACAAAGAGGAACTGGGTGAGTTTGTGACCACCAGTCCAACCCTACAGAGAATACTGAAGGACATTCTAGAGAGAGAAAAAAAATACCAGGATTTTAGGAACAGTGGCAGAAAGGCCTCAATGAGTGGGGCAGGCAGTAGAATGAAGGAGAAAACTAGACAAACAAAGGCAGAAAAATAGCATAGCAGAAATGAGGCAGAGAAGGATGGTTAGAATCTCTAACATAGATGGCCTTGATACGCTATATTGTAAATAGTGCACCAGGATTTAAAACCCACATTACTCATACTACTCTGCTTTTAGATGTATAATATTCTGTTCCAGTCATTCTACCTGTACTAGATTTGAGGGCAAGACAGTAATCCTGAAAATGACAGGATATAGTGTGGTAATCATCCTTAATTTACTACTAACTTAATCTAAAGCTCTGTAAAACTTACACTGTTTTACTATGACTGATCATAATTGAATCTGGTTTGTTAGATCTCTGTTTTGTATTGATAGATTTTATTCAAAGCTGTTACGATTGATAGTATTAAGTCTGAGAGTATAGGCAACTGCACTTAAGATGACAAGATCCACTAGAATATCCACTCTGGTTTGATTATTACCTGTCTTTGAAGTTTTACACTGTCTACAATGTTTTATTTTTACTAATAGTTATGTACTGCTATATTCAATTATACTGCTATATTCAATTATGCCTGATAATACAGACAATTCTATTGAAGATAATAAGAAACAACACAGTAATCATTGTAGATCACCTTGTACTGTGGTTTTATATGACTTTTTGGCTTCATGTTTTTATAGGAATTTGTTTTGTTTTGTCTTGCTATGTTTTGTTTTTCCCTCTAATACAGAAAGAATAGAAATACATGTAGAGATTCATGCATGCGTAGCTAGCTGTTCACACTCTCACTGTTTGACTATCTACTTTGTATGCTTTAATTTTGTAACTTGAACAACTATTTCTAAGAGGACAATATGTAATTTATCAACTAGTGATTTCTTACTGTTTATCTTTTTTTAAAATTCTGTATTATCTCTACCCTTTACATGCTTTTGTTTCTCTTTAAATAAAAAAATTAAAAGAATATATATAAATAAAAAAAACTAAAAAGGGTTGGGGATGTAGTTCACAAGGTAGAGCATCTTGGGTTCGAGCCTCAATATTAGAAAGAGAGAGACTGGAAAAGAAAAAGAGAGACAAGGATGGAGGGAAGGAAGAAGGGGAGAAGGGGGTGAAAGAGAGAGAGAGAGACAGAGAGAGATGAGAACGGGTGAGTCTCTCCTCAGTCACAGCAGGGTGAAACAGTTTTCTTGTGGGATGTGAAGATAGTGGGTGAAGACTGAGGAGAGAATGACTGCAAGGCGCGAGGCACTGTGAGCTCTGTCCCCTTGTTACCATGTAAACTCCAAGAGACCAGCCACTCTTTGAAAAGATTTCTTTTTCTTTTCTGATGGCTTTTTAAAAACCTTTTTGGAGCTGGGCATAGAGGAATCCACTGTAATCCCAGCACTCGGGAAGGGGAGGCAGAGAGATGACCGGAAGTTTGGGGCCAGCCTGGGCTACATAGTGATTTCAAAACCAGTCCAAACTACATTGTGAGACCCCATCTCAACAACAACAACAACAAAACTCAAATCAACCTTTTTATTGCAGAAACATTCAAACGCACAATACTTTTGGCCAATAGAGCGGCGCTCCCTCTAGTCCTAGCTTCTTGAGTGGCGGAGGAAGGAGAATGACTTCAGCCAAAAAGTTCAAAGCCAGTCGGGGGGAAATTATAATACCGTTTTCATGTATATACTGAACGCTCGTGTTTCCTCACCCGCCTCCCTGCAGTTTAAATCCTACATCAGATGTGATGGCATTTGGAGAGGGGGCCTTCAGGAGATGCCCAGGTGCTAAGGGTCCTGAGGGTGCAGCCCTTGTGAATGGGACAGCTCTTCTGAGAGGCCCAGAGAGCAGCCTCAGCCTGCTCGCTATGCAGATTCAGTGACAAAAGTAGCGCCTGTGATCCAGCAAGTGTATGAGGCCTCGCCAGACACTGAACCCACCAAGGCTTTGATTGCAGACTCCCTAGGAGCCACAGCTATGGGAAATAAATTTCTGTTGTCTCTAAGGCAGCGTCTCTGGTGCTGTGTTACAGCATCCTGAATCGACTTACATAATACCCAAAAAGGTGTGTGCATGATGTTTCTCCATTGGTTAGATTTAATAATCGTTAACCTTGGCCATTTGTGCTCCACTTGTTTTTACTGAAGTGTTTTAAAGTACAGATCTAATGGCATTTCACCTCTGATTGCTTTTAACATGCATCTTTAAAAATGAATTATTTTTCCCACTTGCAATACCATTATTTCCCCTAATAAAATCAACAATAATTTGTGAATATAATAAATATCCAGTTCAATTTAGATTGCTCCAGTTATCCCCAACATGACTTTGAGTGCTCTTTTATCCAAACCTGGTTGAGGCTTCCTCCTTACATTGGATTGTTTTATATCTAAAGCAGAGGGACTGTATAGCATACTGCTGTTCAGTATACTGCTGTAGCCAGCGCCTAGACATCTGTAGCCTGAGGCAGCCTTGCATTAGGGCAATGCCATGGTTGGAACTACAAGTTCATAGGCTGCTTTTCAGGCATCAGTCAAATCTCTCTGTGCACATGGAGTTTGTGTGCTAGTTCAGATGGAGTGGACATTAGGAAAACACCACAAATAATTTGAAAAGTGAATATATAGCATGTCAGCTGGCAAGGGAATAGCCAGGGATGAGAAGAAGAGTTGGGGGTCACACTGCAGCAGAGAGTGGGTGAATGTGAAGAGTCAGCCTCATGCATTCCAGGCAGTGGAGGGGGCACCTTCTGAGGATGCGAGTTAGGGGTGTAGGCGCAACAAGAGAGAAGTACAGGAAAGGGAGCAGAGGCCAGATCTCGTGACCACTGTGAGGTCGCAAGGGTGATGCAGAGCTAGTGAAGCCCTTGCCAGAGGACTGGGTCCCTGTGCGCACTGTGTCTGCTGGGTAAGAAAGTGATGTCAGAAGAAAAAGGCAGGAGACCGTCGGAGCCTGCGTTAGACAGGAGGGTGAAATCACACCTTAAGTCTCAGGCTTTTGAGGAGGGAATTATTATTATCATTTTACAGCTGAAAAGACTAAAGATGAGACAGTGGTTTAAAGCTAAGAAATGACAGAGCTGGGTTTCAAACATAGGTCTATTTTGACCTCAGATTCTGGCTTCTCCTCACCACTGCTCAAAATACAAAAGTATAAACCAGGTGTGGTAGTGTATGTTAGCAATCTCAGCACATGGGAGTGCTGAGGCTGAAGCAGGAAGATCCTGATTTCCAGACCAGTCTCAAAAACTAAAACAAAACCAAAAAAGCTTCAGCTCTTTGCCTGTTTTCTGTAGAAAATTTTACAGATGAATAAGAGAAAAGATAGCAAATTATGTTCCTGATTCTGTCTGCCCATGGTGCTGTCTCCAGAGTTTTTCTCAGATATGTTCCTTTAAACCTTTGCAAAGGAACTTCTCAATATAATGCTCCTGGTAAAGGTGACTTTTTCACTGTCTGATTTATTGCAGTAACACTAAAGTGGTAATTATGAAGCCAAATTAGAATTGTATATAGTAGATTATAAGACTCAATCATATGCAATACTGTTTTACTGCAATCTGTACACTGTATACATAGTATAGTATATATAGTGAAATACCTGCATATAGTATATAGTGAAGTAGGTACATATATACTTGTATGTGCATATATTTTAAAGAGATTTATACTTAACAATGTATACAAGTTATCATTGATAGATCATGATAATTAAGTATATTATTTGGGTTATTTCTATTTGAAATGGACATCAAAAATAGGGTGTGGTGCTCATGCCTGTAATACCAGCATTCTGGGAGGCCGAGGCAAGAGGATCACAAGTTTGGGCCCAACCTGGGTAAGTTAGTGATTTAACAAGATCCTGTTAAAATTTTTTAAAAAAAGGGAAGAGGAGAGGGTTAAATCTACACTGACTATTAACATTTCCACATGAAAATTTTTATCTGCTACATATTTTCTACCCATAGTGTCTTCTCTGGAAACACAAGCTGCTTACTACAGCGGCAGAGATCTTCTGAGTCTTACTTAGCTGGTATTCCATGGCTCAATAACATCTCAAAGGTGGCATCTCAAATCTTGAATGCCTTTGTCCCTGGCATAGTAGGACACGCTGACCCCTGGCGTGCAGACAGCCATCCTTCCCTGGCCACCATCTCATAGATCAGTTGCGGCAGGGAAGGAAGGTTCTGTGGGGTTGGCAGCTGGCCCGTGTGCCATTAAAATTGGACAGAAAGTCCTCTTTGGCAGAGCAGTGCTTTTAGCTGATGCTTACAGCACTGTGGCAGACTGTAAGAATGCAAATATAAGAAAATGTTTTGAGTCTTTTCTCATGTATGTGCTGTTTTATCACCTTGACTATTTTGGTTTAAATGCTGCTGCGTGCTACATGCAGGAGACGCAGATCTTGTTCTACTGGCAGCGTGGTGAGGGTGACCGACAGAGGTTTGGAGACCAAGCTCCAGCAGAGCCAGGGCTGTGCCTGCTGCCTGGGCTTTGTCATGAGCATCAATTGCCACATGGCTGAAGTCTGCTGCTGGCACAGCCATTCATGTCTAGTTCATGTCCAGAGCGTTCTTCTGACCAGACCATGCCTCAATGCTGAGAGGCCCTGCAGCCTACTAGCCTCTCATTATTCCACTGTGTGTCACTTTGTCTTGCCCTTGTCTTCCTCTGCTGTATCACATTCTGGAGGTCAGTGCTCTTCTTCCCAGTGCCTACTCCCCCATCTGCACTGCAGACAGAACTGGACTCTGGCTGGGATGGCATCAGGCCACGAAGAGTTACAAGTCCTCATTTCCAAGCCTTCCTTGCAATGAAGTGTGACTGCGTGTCCCCGTTCTGTCCAGTGAGCCCTGAGCAGCAGCAGATGACCATGGGCTGGTTCTGGAATATTTTGCTTTCCTGGTAAAGACAACAGTCACAGCTGGCATATCTGCCTGCTGCTTCTCCATTTTCCCTTTTCTTTCTCCCTTGAACACAAACATGACATTTGGAGCTGCAGCAATCACCTTGTCCCAAGCATTGACAAAAAGAGGCCACACTCTGAGGATGCTGGAGCAGAAAGACGAAAAGAAATCGGGTCTTCCATGGCTTCTCTGAGCAGCTGAACCAATACCATACCAACAATGGTCTTCTTCTGATATTTGCTAGGAGACCCCAACAGGAATTTATGTTATTTAATGTCAGGTGTCTGCCAATAGATTCAGTGATTCAATACTGCAATTGCTCTCTCACAGTATTTTATTTTTCTGGAAGCCTCCAGAAAAGATAACGGCTTCTGCCCTTTCATCTTTCCTTCTCCGTTCTGTCATCTGCTGCCTGACCCTAGCAGCAATCTTAGACCAGGAGGGGAAGGCCCACACATTAGTAATAGCAGAGTGCTGAGCTGGACAAAGTGCCTTTAGCTACATAACAGACTTTCATACCAACCCTTACCACCGGCCTCTGGGCTTTATATACATGAGAGGATTTTATCTTATTTAAATAATATTTTTCTAGTGTTCAAACACATACAAATTAATCCTAACCTTTATATTGCCATATCTACAAATTTTTTTAATGTGTAGCTTTATATTATATGTCTTCCTTCTTGTCATACTGAAAGAAGTGTCCCTTCTCTCATCCGCTGCTATCAAGGCCAATATTTTATTAAGGCCTTATCTTCTGAAATTATTGCTTCTCACTAATCATCAAGTTCTCATTCCTTTAATCATTACTGTAGGAAAAAAATAAGTCAGTTTGGCATGATTTGCAGAGGACATGGTCCTTTACATAGAAGAACCCCAAAATCCCACAAAAAGACTGCTGGAATTAATAACCAAATTCACCAATGTACAAAATCAATCCACAAAACTCAATAGCACTTCTGTACAGAAATAATGGATTGATTGAGAAATAAATTAAGAGAGCAATACCATTTACAAAAACATCAAAAAATTAAATACTTAGGAATTAACTTTACCAAGGGAGTAAAAGACCTCAACAGTACTCTGAAAAGGGAGATCAAAAAGGCCATCAGAGAATAGAAAGATACACCTGTTCCTTGATAGGAACATTCCCAAAATGGCCACACTCCCAAAACTAATATGTGAATTTAACGCAACCCCAAGTGTTATGGCTTGTATCTAGATGTCCCTCCAAAGCCTCATGCAGTCATAGGAGGGGCTTTTCAGAGGTGGCTGGATCTGGAGTATGCAATGCTGGGATTAAGTGTGTGATGCTGGGACCAAGGGTATGTGATTACTAAATTAGTTTACTGATGGTTTGGCACCTTCCCTAAACCAGGTAGCTTAGATAGAATATAAATGTGGCAGAAAGAAGCTGCTATTGTCACTTGTGGCTTGATGTCTTCTATCTTCTGTCTGCCTGCCCTGAATTGTTTCTCCACTCCAGTGCTGCTCTGCCATGCCACCCTACCTTGGAGCCAGCCAATTATGGACTGAAACCTCTATAAACTAAGCCAAAATAAACCTTTCCTCCTTTAACTTTGGGTGTTGAGTATTCTTGTCTTAACAATGATAAAAGTAACCAAGACAGTGTGTGATTACTAAATTAATCCACTGATGAGTTTGGCACAGTTCTAAAAGTGGATAATGGGAAGGCCCTCCCTGGATTTGAGTGCTATCCACCTAAAGGTGAGTAGCCTGGATAAAATATAAGGGACAGAAAGAGGGCTGTCTACTTGTTGCTTGCTGCTTTGCTTCCTTCTGCCTTCCATGATCTGTTTCTCCTCTGTGAGTGCTTGTCTGCAATGCCACTCTGTCTTAGAGCCAGCCAACTATGGACTGAAACCTGTACAAACTGGAAGCTACTATAAACCTTTCCTCCTTTAACTCTGAGTGTCAGGTGTTTTGTCTCAGCAACAAGAGAAAATAACTAAGACACCAATCAAAATACCAGAAGAACTCCTCACAGAACTAGAGAAAACAATCCTAAAATTCAAATGGAACCAGAAGACACCCAGAATAGCAAAAGCAATCCTGGCAACAAGAGCAAAGCAGGAGTGTCACACTCCCAGATTTTAGGTTATATTACAAAGCTATAATGATAAAATCAGCATGGTACTGGCAGGAAACAGACTCAAGGTTCAGTGGAACAGACTAGAGGATGCAGAAACAACTCCAGGCACATTCAGCTATCTAATCTTTGACAAAAAAGTACAAATGGCCAAGAAATACATGAAAAAATGTTCAACATTTCTGGCCATTAGAGAAATGCAAATTAAAACAACATTGAGAGTCCATCATCAAGAAATCAAGTAATAGCAAATGTTAGTAATGCTGTGGGGAAAAAGCACCCTTCATTGTTGGTGGGAGTGTAAACTAGTACAACTGCTATGAAAATCAATGTGGAGATTCCTCAAAAAACTAAAAATTTAAATTCCATTAAACCCAGCTCCTCACTTTCTGATATCTTTGTGAAAGAGTTAAAGATATTATCTTACAGTGATACATGCCCACATTTATAGCAGCACAATTCATAATAGCTAAATCTTGACAGTGGCCAATATGTCTATCAACAGATGCATGGATTAAAATATGGGATAGGTTGGAACTTGGAGTGCTGGGAAAACAGGCAGCCAGCATGCCGCTCTGGTAAGTGGCTGTGGCCTCCCAAGCCGCAGCTGCCCCGGGGTGAAAACCATATTAGCATTTCCTGAGATTGGTGCATGTTGGAACTTGGGGCGCTGGGAAAACAGGCAGCCAGCTCACTGCTCTGGTGGGTGGCTGTGAGCCTACTGGCGTGCCAGCTAAAAATCAAACATCCATCTCATCCCCGCCCCCCAGCAAGTGGGAGCCAGAGATCTGAGCATCTCTTGCAAGTTTGACTATATGCAATATAGCAGATAGGGGGGATTTTCTTCTGCCATCTCTTTGAAGGCAAATGTTTTTATCTCTGTTTTGCTCTGTTCTGATCAATCTATTCAATATTCCGTTTTTATAATTTTAGTATTTCCTTTGGTATTGCTCTACCTGATTGAAGGAACAACTATTGTGAAGAAAACTAGATATACTATTGTACCTATTGCTGTTATCCTGGTAACCTGCTGTGAGGTTCTATACCAATTTCACTGCACTGCCTCAGTTGGCTATGTCCTGTCTTGTTCTGCTGTATTTTACTACCTTCAAAATAAAATAAAATAAATAAATAAAATAAAAAATAATAAGAAAAAATCAAAAAAGTAAATAACAATAACAAAACATCGGTAAGGTACTGAACAACCTGAAACTTGATATAACTAAACAGATAAAGGACTTAAAAATCAAAATGAGGAAAAGAAAGTGCTCTAAAGGATAGAACTACATATACATTTCAGTGTGTAGGATTGATAACCATGTTGCTAAGTTTTTGTTGGATCAGTGAACAGAACTGTTTGCAGCCTCACTGTTTGAATGTCCACTTTGTATGCTTTAATTTTGTAACTTGAACAACTACATCCAAGAAGACAATATGTAATGTATCAACTAGTGATTTCTTACTGTTTTTTTTTTTTTTTGAAATTCTGTATTGTTTCTACCCTTTTTTTCTGTTTTGCTTTTTCCCCCTCTCTTTAAATAAAATTTAAAAAAATAAAATATGGGATATTTATACACAGTGGAGCATTATACAGAAGAATAAATTGAAGTGACTTTTAGGAAAATGGATGCACCTTGAGACCATAATGTTAAGTGAAATCTGACACAAACTTAAATGTCATGTGGTTTCTCTGATATGAGAAACACCAAGTATAAAGAGTGAAATAAGTATAGGACATAGGAAGATGGGACTTTTGCAAAAGGGAAGACGAGGAAGAGGCTGAGGGAAAGAGGAGAGAGGGGAGGGGAAAGGAGGGGACAAACAAGATGTGTCATATGCACACAACACGCCTCACAATGATGTAATCATCATGTACTGCCAGCATGTGCCAGTCAGAAGAGGAATAAAACAACATAGATAATAATAAACAACCAAGAAATATTCCTGGATCTTTATCAACATTTCTGTATGTTGTTGTATAAACATTTCTGTATTTACATCTCTTGAAGAATGTGAGACCCATGTGGCAGGGACTTTTTCTTTTCTGTAATACCTAGTGGGCTCTCAATACATGTTTGAATGAATCAACGAATGTTGGGAATAGAAAGGTGGAGGTGGAGTTCAAGAGGAAGTTGAGTAAAAGTGTGCCCCGAAGGGCCCTGGGCAGCAGGGGCTGGGCATGCTCAGCCACAGAGGTGGGGACCCCATGATGTCAGCATGAATGAGCGCTGCTGTAAGGAAGGAGTGGCAGGAGAGGGGGCTGGGATTAGGGAGAGGTCACACCCAGCCCCCCAAAGGGAAACTCTGGGGCACAGTTTGGGTCTGCAGAGGATGGCGTGGAAGCAGAGATCCATCCTTAGGGAACATTACAGAGGCCTATGCAGCAGGACCTGTGGAGACAGGAGATACTAAAGTGTGGGATAGACAGCTAGGGAGGACATCAGATATGGTACCCTTTGACTCAGAGAGAATGGAAATTAAAAACCAGGCCGTGGCGTCTGAGAAGGCAGGCAGAGCTTTCATAGGGAAGTAGCAGAGATTGCAGAGGATGAGCTTGAGGGGGCTGGATGCACAGCACTGGTGGAGAGGGTCAGGCTGGATGTTAACAAAGGAAAAGGACCAAATTTATGGGGTTTCTTGGGTGGACCACGGTCTGGTTGACCATGATCTCCATTCTGTTTCCACAATATGGCACCAAGGAATTCCAGACTTGACGGAGGCAGTGTGGTCCCCATGAAATAACTGCTTCTACTTGGGATGGGGGTAGCCTTGATTTTTCAGAGACTGCTGGCAAAGTGACTGCAGGTTTAGAGAAGTGGCCAGAGTTACAGGCACCATTCCAGGGGTCTGGAATAGGACATTGCCAAAGCTGGCACTTGAATGTCCCTGCAGACCATGAGAATACTGTAGTTAATTACTCTTGGTGTCCTCAGCCTTGAAGACAGATGGGATAGGTTAGGTAAACTTAGGGCTGGCAAACCTTGTGTGACTAGCTTTTTGACAGATACTTCTTAAGTGATTAACATGATTACATGCAGAGCCGAGCAGGGATCTGGCCCCAAAATAATGAAGTATCGAAGGAGACTGATACAAAATGAAGAAAGAGATGCCAAGCTTTTTCCTGGTGCTAGTTACTCATTGGGGATCTGCAGGGTCAAGTGAGAAGTTACTGCTTTTTAGCAAAAGCAGCCTTTACTGCCTCGGAAGAAAACATGTATCATGCTTTTGATGACTAACAGGTTAACAGCCCAGGAATTGGTCTGTCCTCTGTCCCTCCGTGATGAGCCCAATAGTTCTAGCTTCTCATCTGGTTTATTCTTGGAGATGCTATGGTGAAATCATCTTGACTTTAATGATGCACCTAGTCTTTGAGGTCAGGAAGGCTGTTAGGAAGAGTGAGGGGCAGGGAAGAACACCCACCATACTTTTAGTGGATAGCAGGCTCTAAATTGAGGCCCCAGAAGTGCAGCTGCCCTGTGCCCCCATGGTGGTCTCTTCTTGTCTCAGGAAGTACATTCAAGAATGCATCAACCAACGTTTCTTTATAATAGGACAGCATGCAGTGATGGAAGGCTTTGGGCTCAGAGACAAATCAAATTCTGCCTCCTCTTTTATGGGTTATGCAACCATGAGGTCACTTAGTTTTCCTCATCATAAGTACTCTTCGTCACACACTCTTCTCTTGCCAATGTAGGGACTAAATTAAATTAGCTTGCTGCAACAGTGCCCACCTATTTGGTGCCTGGCACAAAATGGGAGCTAAATAAATGCTAACTCTATCGCCCCACCTTTCTCATTCCCCAGTTCAACTCCTACAGGAATGAGAAAGCAGGAAGGGCACATCTGAATAAAAGTAGCACAGTTCTGAGGTTTTGACCTGAAGGAGTTGGACTGCAGCTGGGCTATTTAGAAGCTGCATGGAGCTGAGGATGCTGTGGTAACAGGGAGCTTCCATTTGTTGGTCCTAACCTGAGTAGGGAAGTAAGAGGGAAAGTCATAGCACATAGAATATTAGAGCTGAAAAAAATAAAAATGATCATGTCCATAATTCCAGCACTTGGGAGGCTGAGGCAGGAGGATCCATGCAAGTTTGAGGCCAGCAGAGGTTACAAAGTGAGTTCAAACCAGCCTGAGGCATTGTCTCAAAAAATAAAATATAATAGTGATAATTTTGTTTTCATTATATTATAATTGTAATGACATTAAGAAAATTTTTGAATAAATACAAAATAAAATCTATCAAACCATCACCCAGTTTTAACAGTTTGCATAATTTTATCATTCTTATAACATCTCTTTACTCCATGTTTTTTGGCAATGTCAGATCATTTTACCTTATAGTATGTTCTTTGAGAAATCTTTGTTTGTTTGTTTTTTGAGACAGAATCTCACTATATAGTTCAGGCCCTGAACTCACTGTGTAGCCCAAGCCCTGGACTTGTGGCAATCCTCCTGTCTTAGTCTACCAAGTGCTGGGACTACAGGTGTGTGCCACCATACTTGGCTGAGAAAACACAACTATTTTAAAAACATAACTAGTTTAATAAACATAGCTATTACACATCTAACAAATACAACAATTCTTTAATATTATATAATTCCCAGTCTGTGCTCAGTTTCCCTGAGTTGTATTAAAATTGTCTTTCTATTGCTTGTTTGACTCAGGATGCAAATAAGACTCATACGTTGCAGGTGATATCCTATCTATGACAGTTGCCCTCATTTTTAAAAATGGCATTTATTTGTTGAGGAAACCAGGTCATTTTTTCATATAAATTTTTTCTATGATCTGGATTTGTTGATTGCAATCTCATGGTGTCATTTTCTGTGTTCCTCTGTGCATTGTATTTCTTTTAAAGTGGTAGTTTTCCCTGGTGTCATTCAGAGCTCTGCCCTAGCTGGCTGCGGGGGTCCCAGAGGAGCTGAGTCCTGTCCAGCTCAGCTCATGGCCCTGGTGCCATACTTCAGGAGTGTTCCCCAGCCAGCCGCGTGTGTCCTGGAGGATCCAAGGTCTGCCAAGTGCAGTGTCCCAGTGCAATCCACTGGGGGTATACCTGGCCACCTGCACTGGTCTCAAGGAACCAAGCCCCTCCCAACCCAGCTCAGGGATCTAGAGTCCATCAGGGGAGCACCTCAGCTAGCCATATAGCTCCCTGAAGTTCCAACCTCTGCTTAACCCAGTGCAAGGCCCCAGTGCCATGCTTAGAGGATCCAAGTCCTACTCCACCCAGTACAAGGCTCTGGTGCCATACTTTGGGGGTACACCCTGGACAGCCTGCTGGTCTCTGAGGAGCTGAATCTTGCCCAGTTCAGCACAACACCCCAGGGCCATCCATTGGAGCAAACCTCATAGGACTTGGAGGAGCTGAGCCCTGCCCAGTGCAGCTCCCAGGCACCATCCATGGAGCACCCCAGGGAGAAGAATGGTCCGGAAGACACTTGTTCAGAGACCCTCTGCCATCTGGGAGGAGTCTCAGTGAGCCGAGGGTTGGCAGAAGTCCCACCTGTCATTTTTCTGTCACCCTGGGGAACCTCAAGTCAGAGGAACCCAGGTGCCTGGCTCACCCCTTTATACCATGGGAGAGTCAGTGTGGGAAGCACCTTGGACTTAATCAGCTTTTTGGAGGAACCTAGGAAAATGACAAAACAAAAGATCAAAATGCAGTCTCAGACATCCAACCCACTGAGAACAAGCCCAGGAGACACTGACATGGAAGATCCTAGAAATTCCACAACTGAAATTTATTTTTTTTTAATTTTTTTTATTTAAAGAGAAACAAAAGCATGTAAAGGGTAGAGGTAATACAGAATTCCCCCCCCAAAAAAAGATAAACAATAAAAAATCACTAGTTGATAAATTACATATTGTCCTCTTAGAAATAGTTGTTCAAGTTACAAAATTAAAGCATACAAAGTAGATATTCAAACAGTGAGAGTGTAAACAGCTATGTATGCATGAGTCTCTACATGTGTTTCTATCCTTTCTGTATTAGAGGGAAAAACAAAACATAGCAAGACAAAACAAAACAAATTCCTATAAAAACATAAAGCCAAAAAGTCGTATAAAACCACAGTACAAGGTGATCTACAATGATTACTGTGTTGTTTCTTATTATCTTCAATAGAATTGTCTATATCATCAGGCATAACTGAATATAGCAGTATAATTGAATATAGCAGTACATAACAATATTAGTAAAAATAAAACATTGTAGACAGTGTAAAACTTCAAAGGCAGGTAATAATCAAACCAAAGTGGATATTCTAGTGGATCTTGTCATCTTAAGTGCAGTTGCCTATACTCTCAGACTTGATCCTATCAATCATAACAGCTTTGAATAAAATCTATCAATACAAAACAGCAGTCTAATGAACCAGATTTGATTATGATCAGTCATGGTAAAGCAGTGTAGGTTTTACAGAGCTTTAGATTAAGTAAATTAAGGATGATTACCATACTATATCCTGTCATTTTCAGGATCACTGTCTTCCCCTCAAATCTAGTACATGTAGAATGACTGGAACAGAATATAATACATTTAAGCAAAGTAGTATGGGTAATGTGGGTTTTAAATCCTGGTGCACTATTAACAATATAGTGTATCAAGGCCATCTATGTTAGAGATTCTAACTATCCTTCTCTGCCTCATTTCTGCTTTGCTATTTTTCTGCCTTTGTTTGTCTAGTTTTTTCCTTCATTCTACTGCCTGCCCCATTCATTGAGGCCTTTCTGCCACTGTTCCTAAAATCCTGGTATTTTTTTTTCTCTCTCTAGAATGTCCTTCAGTATTCTCTGTAGGGTTGGACTGGTGGTCACAAATTCACCCAGTTCCTCTTTGTCATGGAAGCATCTTGTTTCTCCATTAATTTCTAGTGACAGTTTTGCAGGGTACATCATTCTGGGCTGGAGGTTATTTTCTCTCAGGGCTTGGAGTACTTCACTCCAAGCTCTTCTTGATCTGATGGTCTGTGTTTAGAAGTCAGCCATAATCCTGATGGGCTTACCTTTATAGGTAATCTGTTTCTTTTCTCTGACGGCTTTTAATATTCTGTTTTTATATTGAATTTCTGGTATCTTGATTATTATATGTCTGGGTGTAGATGTGTTTTGGTTGTAAGTGGCTGGAGTTCTGTATGCCTCACACAACAGAATGTCATTTTCTTTTCCCATGCTTGGGAAGTTTTCCTTAATTATTTCTGTGAATAGCTTTTGTAATTCGCCTGTATGTATTCCTGCTTCTTCATTCACATTTCTTATTCTTAAATTGTAGATTCTCTTGTCATCTTTTAGCCTTTGTATTGTTATTGCCTGTTTCCTTGTTATTTTTAAGAGATCTTTCCTTTCATGATCACACATTACAAACTTGTCTTCAAGTTTTGATAGTTTATCCTTAGTTTCTGTTAAGGTGTTTTGTGAGCTTTCAATGGCGTTTTTAATTTCCTGGTAGTCTCTTTGAATCTGCTTCATGTATTCTATATTTTCTTCATATTCTTTATCTCCTTTTTTTGTGTTCCTCCCTTTTTCCATCTGTATCTTCCTGAGAGATGCTTCTTGAGAGCATTTCTTTTATTACTCTACTCATATCTTGCTTTACCTGATTTAATATTTCAGTTTTGAGCTTGTTTACAAGGTCCCAAAGATATCTCTTAATATTCATTTAAGCCGTGTCTGACATTGCATGTTTGCCACCCTGAGTTTCCCTTGTTTTTCTCTCTCTTGGATCAGTGCTCTCAGGGTTCTGGGCTGGGGGCCTCCTCCTGCCTCTCTCTCCTGTCATGGTCCTGGCTTCCTCCACACAGGTGTACAGTGCAGATCCCAGCCCCCTTCCCTGTTGCCCACGGTTCCTCCGAAGCGAGCTGGTGAGGGACCTCCACACTCTCCTGCCTGCTCTTGTCACTAAAATGTAAGCAGGGGCTGCGTATGCCTGCCCCTCCCCACCGGGCCAGCCAAACTTCAGGTGCCTTCACCCGGTTAGTGTGTGTTAGGTGCAGGGAATCAATTTGGGACGGCTCATTGGGTCCCAGGCTGGGGAGTGACCCAGTCCAAGCAAATCCCATGAATCTGCTCTAGAGAGGGAGCAATCAACTGAGGTCACTGTCACTTCCAGTTCAGGCTCCTCCTGCCTGAATTCCAACATGTCACCCATTTGGTCACGCCCTTCCCTTGGGGGGATGTCTCATTCCCAGCACTGACCATGTATTAATGAAGGTCCCTTTGCCGGCTCCGCTCTCCACTGGGTTCACCAACTTCAGTGCTGCTGTGGTTCCTGTGAGTGGTGGTGGGAACAAGTTTGGGCAGCTCTTCTGGCTGGTGTAGATTCAAGCGGGTGCAAATTCAGACCAGCGCAAACTGGGCGGGTCACAACGAAAACGCTGTGTCCCGTAATTTTTAGCTGTCCTAGTTGTAGACCCGACGTGTTTGACAAGCTTTTTTACGTTTTAGTTTCTTCCTGTGTCAAGAGGATCCCTCTCCCTATGTCTGGGTCTCTCCAGGGTGTTTTATTCTGGCACATGAGTTGTTTCTCCCGGGAGGCTTTGTATTTTGTTGCTCACAGATCGGCCATCTTGACTTTCTCCCACAACTGAAATTTATGAAACGATAGCAACTGAAGTAAAAAAAAAACAACTCCATGTGGCTATGGAAGAAATTATATCAGAAATAATCTCTCAACTAAAAAAAGAAATGGCAAACATAATGAGAGAAATATTGAGCATATCTAAAGACATAGATTTTAAAAAATAGAGTGAATATAAGAAAATGATGGAAACCTTGAATGAACAATATAGGAAATAATTAGAATATATGAAACAGATTCAAAGAGATACTTAGGAAATTAAAAATTCTAATGAAAACTGGCAAAACCTCTTGAATGAAGCTAAATAGACTCTAAGACTTTGGAGACATGATGAAAGCTAATGATCACAAAAGAAAAGATCTCTTAAAAATAGCAAGGAACAAGGAAACAACAATTCAACAGCTGCAAGATGATGCAGAGAAAAATGATATAAAACTGATAGGCATCAATGAAAAAATCAGGCAGCAACACAAATGACATAAAAAAGACTATTTACAAAAATAATAGAAAATTTTCCAACCATGGGGAAAGAATCTGACATACAGATAAGTGAGGTATATAGAACTCCAATTAACCATAACCAAAATAAATCTAACCCAGACATATAATAATTAAGATCCAAGAAATTCAGCACAAGAAGCCCATCAAAACCATGGCAGACTTCTCAGCCCAAGCCATCCAGTCAAGAAGAGCTTCAAGTGAAGTATTTCAAGTCCTGAAAGAGAACAGCTTCCAACCCAGATGGATGTACCTTGCAAAACTGTCTTTCAAAATCAGTGGAGAAGTAAGATACTTCCATGAAAAAGAACTGAAGAAATTCATGACCACCAAACCAACGCTACGAAAAGCACTGAAAGATACTATAGAAAGGGATAAAGATGACCCCAGTTCCAAGAACAGCAACAGAAAGAAACCACCAAGCAGGGAAAGCATTTAGGCAGAGAGAAAAAGGAGAGAATCAGCCAGAGAAAGATAATATTACAAAGATAAGTCAGTATGTATCAGTTACCACCAGCAATGTAAATGGTCTCAATTCACCAGTCAAAAGAAACAGACTGGCTGAGTGGATTAAGAAACAAAATCCAACAATATACTGTGTACAAGAAACAAATTTAATTCAAAAGAGAATTCATAGACTGAAATTCAAAGGATGGAAAATGATACTCCATGTGACAGGAACCCAGAAAAAAAAGCAGGAGTAGCTATTCTATGTGTAGATAATGTGAACTTCAAACCATGAATGATCAAAAGTGATAAGGTCATGACATACTTGTCAGAGGGAAACTTCAAGAGGAAGAGATAGCAATCATAAATATCTATGCACCAAATATGGGAGCACTCATCTATATCAGACAAATATTAATAGGTACGAATAATCAAATCAGCAATAACACAATTATAATGAGAGACCTCAACATTCCATTGTCAAAAAGAAATAGATCAATGAGACAAAAATCAACAAAGAAATAGCAGAACTAAACCAAATTTGCAAACAGACTCAATAGATGTGTACAGAGGGTTCCACCCAACAACATCAGAATATACTTTCTATCAGCTGCACATGGGTCAATCTTTAAAACAGACTATACACTAGCCATCAGAACATGCAAAGGAGTTGAAATTATCCAGTGCGTATTATATGACCATAGTGCAATAAAACTGGAAATTAATGACAAAAGAAGCCACAAAAACTGCATAAACACATGGAAATTAAATAACACTCTTCTAAACAACCAATGGGTCACGGAAGAAATTATACAATATCTACAATTGAATGAAAATGCAAATACAACTTACTAGAACCTGTGGGACACAATGAAAGCAGTCCTCAGAGGGAAATTTATAGTGGTGAATCCTAACATCAGGAAAATGGAATGAACACAAATAACCTAATGCTGCACCTCAAACTTCTAGAAAAAGAAGATCAAATCAAGCCCAAAGCTCAAAGAAAGGAGGAAATTATAAAATTAGAGCAGAAATTAATGCAATTGAGACAGAGAAAACAATATGAAGAATTAATGAATTGAAGAGTTGATTCTTTGTAAGAATAAATAAAATTGATAAACCCCTGGCTAACCTGATCAAGAAAAGGAAAGGAAAAACTCAAATCCATGCAGTAAGAAATGAAAAGGGTAAAATCACTACAGATCCTGTGGAAATTCAGGAGATTATCAATACCTCTTTTGAAAATCTATGCTCTCATAGAATGGAAACCACAGAAGAAATGGACAGATTCCTGGAAACATATGAATTACTAAAACTGGATCAAAAAGATATAAAAATCCTGAATAACTCAATATCAGTTAATGAAATTGAAAACATAACTAAAAACTTACTAACAACTACAACAAAAAGCCCAGGTCCTGATGGATTCACAGCTGAATTATACAAGAAATTTGAGATCTAACACCAATACTCCTCAAACTCTTTAATGAAATTGAAAAGGAAGCAATTCTCTCTAACTCATTTCTGGAGGCAAGAATTACCCTGATACCAAAACCAGAGAAAGGTTCAACCAAAAAAGAGAACTATAGGCCAATCACCCTAAGGAACATAGATGCAAAAATCCTCAAGAAAATACTAGTAAATAGAATGCAGCAAATCATCAAGAAGATTGTACACCAAGTAGAATTCATCCCAGGAATCAAGGATGGTTCAACATATGCAAATCAATAAACATATACACCACATCAACAGAGCAAAAGACAAAAATCACATGATCATCAAAATAGATTTTTATCTCAATCTGATAAAAGTTATTTATGAGAATCAAACAGGCAACATCATACTAAACAGACAAAAACTGAAAGGTTTCACTGTAAAATCAGGAATGAGACAAAGATGTCCACTATCACCACTCTTATTCAATATAGTTCTGGAAACATTAGCCAGAGAAATTAGATAAGAGAGAAAGAGGGAGAGAGAGAGAGAATAAGGATAAAAAGTTATCATTATTTGCAGATGATTTGATACTCTACATAGAAGACCCCCAAAACTCCACCAACAGACCTCTAGACCTAATAAGGAAATTCAGCTGTGCATCTGGGTACAAAATCGACACTCAAAAGTCAGTAGCATTCCTGTATACAATGAAGTCACTGAGAGAGAAATTAGGGAAACTACACCTTTACAACATCCAAAAAAACCTGAATCAATCTAACAAAGGAAGTAAAAGATTTATACATTGAAAGTTACAGTACTCTGAAAGAAATCAAAGAGGAATTCAGAAAATGGAGAGATATCCCTTGCTTTTGGATAGGAAGAACCATCATAGTAAAAATGGTCATACTCCCAAAACTGTCATACAAATTTAATGCAATCTTGATCAAAATACTATTAGCATGTCTCACAGATCTAGAGAAATCATTCCTAAAATTCATCTAGCATCAGAAGAGACCTAGAATAGCAAAGGCGATTCTGAGCAACAAACAAGGCAGGAGGCATCACAATCCTTGACCTGAAGTTATTCTACAAATCTGCTATAATAAAATCAGCATAGAACTGGCAAATAAACAGACCTGATGATCAGTGGAACAGAATAGAAAGTACAGACACAACTACAAACACACCCACCTTATCTTTGACAAAGGAGCCAAACAATTTCACTGGAAGAAAGATAGCCTTTTAATAAGTGGTGCTGGAAAAATTGGCTTTCTACATGCCAAAGAGTTAAAACAAGTCCCATGCCTATCACCATGCACTAACCTAAAGTCAAAATGAATAAAAGATCTAAATATTAAGGCAGAAATACTAAATCTACTGGAAGACAAAGTAGGTAGGAATCTTGACATACAGGTAGGCAGAGAGTTCATAAAAACTAAACTGCATGAGAAATACTTCAAAGAATCAACAACTGGGATCCTGTCTTATTAAAAAGTCTTTTTTCACATCAAAAGAAATCAACAACAGAGTGCAAAGAAAACCCACGGATTGGGAAAAGGTTTTTGCTAACTGTCAGTCTGAGCAAGGACTTCTATGTAGAACATATAAAGAGTTGAAAAAAATCAGGCCCCTGAATTCAAAGATCCAATCCAAAAATGGGCATCTGAGATGAATCACAATTCTCAGATGAATAAATACAAACAGCAAACAAATATTATGAAAAAATGTTCAACATCACTGGTCATTTGAGAAATGCAAATTGAAACAACATTGGGATACCATCTCACTCCACAAAGAATGGCTAACGTCAAGAAATCAACAAACAACAAATGCTGGCAGAGTTGTGGGGAAAAAAGAACACTTCTGCATTGTTGGTGGGAGTGTAAACTGGTAAAACCACTGTGGAAATTAGTGTGGAGATTCCTCAAGAAACTAAGATGAATGGTTCCATTTGATCCAGCTAGTCCTTCTGGGTATTTTCCTAGAAGAATTGAAAACATCACACCACAGCAATGTATGTGCACTCAGGTTTATAGGTGCACCATTTGTAATAGCCAGAACTTGGAAACAACCCAAATGCCCATCAACTGAGAAGTGGATAAAAAGATATGGTATTTTTATACAATGGAGTACTACTCAGCTATAAAGAAGGATATACTCAAGGCTTTTATAGGTAAATGGATGCAACTAGAGACCATACTCATAAGTGAAATAAATCAGACTCACATGTATAAACACCATATTGTCTTGCTAGTATAAGAAACAAAGTAAATAAGATCTAAAAGTTACAATAGATATAGTGAAAGGGAAAGAAACTACTCAAGGGGAAACCATATTGTTTGATCAATTTTGCATGCCTGTGTCTGGTAACCCGAGCAACTATTTTGAAGATAACCATATGTACTATAACAACCCTTGTTAAATTCCCATCATCTTATTTTGAAATTCAGTATCACTGTTTTGTTGTTGTTGTTGTCGTTTGGCTTTTGTTGGGGTTTTTTTGTTTGTTTGTTTGCTTGCTTGCTTGCTTGATTGCATTCTAATTTTTCAGTGCTTTTTTCTCTTTAAAATAAAGTGATAGTTTTATTTTATAAGATTATGAGTTTCAGGTTCCATCTTCTTGGCAGGAATGCTTCATAGGTTGTGCTGTGTACTTTTATTGTTTATCAGGAGGCAATTTCTTTTTTCTCTTTCAGTGATACTAAGGTTTATCAGTGACTCCAGTTATTATCAGCTTGCTCTCATACAAAACCCTCCGTAACTTTTTACCTCCATAACTTTTTACCTGGTAGCATGAATAAACTTTGATGTTTACCTAAATATATTATTTCATTAGGGAATTGTGAACTAATGATTTTATAATTCTTTCATTTCCTCAGCATTTATTAGCTTCTACAAAAATCTGTTCCTCAGTGAGTCTTTGGTATAGCAGTTTTTGAGGAAAATTAGGATAAAGGCTTGTTTCCTTTTTAATTTATCAGTTTTGATTAATTTATCAATTTTGCCATTAAGTTTTTGAGGGAAATAGTAAGAACTCATGGATTTTGTGTATTTGCAGTGTTTCAATCCATTACAGTCATTATTTTTTGGTGAGTAGGAAGTCCTTTAAAGTTGGTCCCTGAATAGTACTTTATAATGTACAAGATACTTGACATGCATTAGTCATCTCAACCTCACAAATAACATTGCAACCTGGGTATTATTACCCAGTTTTTTAGATGAGAAGTCTAGATCATAGGACTTCAACCAGGACTTAATGCCTATTGTTCTTTCCATTATATATAACAGTGGTTGGGAGAATGAGAGTGAAAGGTGGGAGAATTATTTCCCTATTTGTCTTTCCTCTGGCTCTGAGATTAAATGGCAAATGCCTTTTACCAGTGGGAATATGACATTAAGCAATACCTACTTAGAAGACATTACTTGTGGCAAACACTGTTGAGAATGATGTTATGCTGATAATACTGTAACTTGGTAAATAGCCTCTCTCAACTTTGTTTGTGAAGCATTTCAATTTTGATTACTCTGTGTGGAGCTACTGCTCAGATGAGTGTCATTTTATGGTCTGCCCATGTCTGGGGAGCTGGTATTACAAAGTTGCCTAGTGTTTTTAATTCAGAAGTTCTTCTAGAAGAAACCTCAGCCTCTTATATTCCAACCCTAGTTTTAATAGCATAAGCTATTTCCTCCTTATATAGCTTTGTGGGCATAGTAATAAAATAAATACCACAAAATCACTGATGAGATGAAAATTGAGCTCCCCGCTTCTGTGCAGCCATGTAGGTAAAACAGTAATTGGCTCTGATAATAACTTTTGTTCTTACAAACCGAAGTCTAAATGAGAGTCACATTTGATATATCTGCTTGTAATTACTATCAAAAGGAGAGAAGACAAAGTTTAGATTGTTCAGTGACTCAAGATAGATTAAATAAATTGCTATCTTTTCTTGACCAATTTAAGAAAAATTTTTCGAAATTAATTTTGATATTTATCATACTATTGGTAAAAAATGATCATCTTCCAGAGCATGTTTTTCTGCTTAATGGAATGCTTAATTTTATCTTTGTTTTTAAAAAATCTATAATTGTTTTTTTCTTGGAAAAAACCTTATTACTTGATCTAATAATATGGCTGATGGTTATAAGTATTTCCTATACATTCCTATATATGGTTTGTAGACAAATTTAGGTTTTGGATATTTTTGGTAGTGGTTTTCAGTAAAGTCATTTGATACATTAATATTACCTAAATATATATTCATTTAATAAGTCTTATGGGGAAATTAAATTATGCATGCTATATATTATTTTGATGTATACAAACTGTGGTTCAAAAGAGTAAATATTAGACTATTAATAATTTTAAGCAACCTTTCCTGTTGCTTTGAAAGCCAACAATAGAGAATTAAAAACAAGCTATCATTTTGTCAGATTTCTATTTATATACTGATTTATTTTTAGAAATAGAAATATTTCTATATACTGATTTATTTTTAGATTTTTAGATTCTTTTTTTAGAAATATCTCTGTCCAATGGCACAAAAATGCAAAATGGCCAGGCAACAATGGTTTTAATGCCAGGCTTAACAATGGTCATTTTCTCCCCTACACCAGTCCCATAACCACACAAAGTTGATGGAGCACAAGAAAACTGCACTGGTCCACTGAGACAATGATCCCAGAATTAAGAAGTTCTAACAAAGCTTAGACAAGATAGATGAAGCTATTACCATCAACTGTATCCAGAATACACATTTTTAAAACACCCTAATTACAGAAACCACATCCAGTCAATATAATACATATTAGCAATTTCCTGATCCTTGGTAGAATGGAAATTATTCTGAAAGTTTAATTAAGAAGGAAAAAATTATGTTCAGGTATTAATTTCAATAAAAGAGGCCCTAGGCTCCCATGCAGAAACCCTGGAGTAATGTTGTGTGTGTGGGTTGGCCACAGAAGGGAAGCCATTTGTAATTGCCTTTGCCATCACATCTACCTGAAGTAGAGAATGGCAGGATATGCCGTGTTTGCAACCTGTATCTCTGCATGGGTTACATCAATCTGACAGTTGAGGGCAGTTATTCCCAGATGTTTACTAAAATGCTATTTAAAAATACAAGGAAGGCTTGGAGCATGTGTTAAGAATTAGCTTCTATCTAGATGGCATTACATTCCAAAGATATTTTTATAACTTTTGCCTACACTTTGACCTTAGGCCATTTGTGAATGCTTATGATTAAAGAAATAACTGACTCATGACCTAATCTACCTGGTTCCTACAATAGTTATTACATAGCATCAGGTATCTCAGAACTAAGATACCATATAGTATCTTAGTATATATAAGATATATAAGATAAATATATATATATATATATATATATATATATATATATATTGGGGATTGAACCCGGGGCCTCACTGAGCCATATACCCTCAGCTCCAGAACTGTGTTAATTGAACTAAATTGAATTAAAATCAGCTTTTAAAGTTGTTTGTAGTACCTCCAGCCTCTTTTTAAAAAATACTCTAAGTCACAAAGGTGCATATTCTGTGATTTCATTCACTTGGAATGTCCAGAACACATACCTCAGTAGAGACAGGAAGTGGATTAGTTAGTGGTTATCTGGGGCTAAGGAGAGGAAAGAGGAAGGGACTGCTAATATGTAGGAGTCTTATTTTGGGGAATGAGAATGCTCTGGAATTAGCTGCAATGCTTGCACACCTTTGTGAATATTGTTGAATTACATATTCTAAAGGGTTTTAATGGAATGTGAATTATATTACAATAAAAAACTTACAAAAGACTTTAGAAACTGTTGGTTATACGGTATTGCTAGCTTCAAGTCATAGAATGCCACAGTTGGGGAAGAGTTTGGGAGATGATCAAGTCACATGTTACAAGAAACTGACGTCCAGAGAGGTGAAGTGACTTTCCCAGGATCCCACTCAGCAGTCCAGGGTGGAGCTCGCACCCAGGTCTTCTGGCCCCTGTCCAGTGCCCCTCCCGCCACCACTGGGCTGCCCAGTCGTGGTTTCTTTTTAAGCATCAACAGTAATGGATCTGTGTGAGTAAGATGCTTGTATTTTCTCTAGTGGAAGCACAAATTATCCTTATAGGAAGTAAAATCTCTGTGAAGGAGTAGATAAATCTATCGTGGTAAATTGATCAGGTCCAAACCGAGATCTACCTGCAGGTGTCCCTGGAGGAAAGTGGCCACAAGAACAAATGGAGGGAGCCCTCTACCTGCCTATGTGTAGTATAGATTTCATTGATAAAATCCTCAACCTAGAGAGCTAAAAATAAATTGAAACCAGGTATTCTTGTCCTTTGTCCACCTTGGTTGACTTTGAGCATGATTTAGAGAAGTAATAGTGTCTCGGGATGTATTTGCGTGAGCAGTTTGATACATAAAGGGAAATTGGCAGAAAGTTCCTTTTCTATGAATTAAAGGAACCAATTAACAGCCTAAATAAAAGACCTAAATATATTTTCCAGTGATAATTACATTAAAATAATTGTTTTCAAAGAAATTAGTATTCCTGTGAGAATATAAGATGTTAGCATTTTTGTTCAGCTGGCATGAAAGTTTCATTGTTTCTTTGTTTCAGCAAAAGATAGGGTTGAATGTAAAAATCATGCAAGATCCTGAAAACACACACCACAGAGCTGCTGTAAATGAGAAATATGGGATCAGTTTGCCATACATTAATCAGAGAAAAGCACGTGTAAGTAACAAGTCATTTGAATGAACAATTAATTTTTTAAGAATTAGTGGTCATTTATTAGTAGTAGAAGGGATAATGTGGATTTGAAGTGAAATTGGGATTCTTTTGTCCTATGAATTTTTTAGAGATGAAACCAAGTGGCTTTCATTCTGTCTGGAATTAGTAATGATTAAGAAAATGTAAAGCTGTTTTTAAAAATCTGTTTGTAGCTTATTCAGACATCTCTGTTTTATTTCATATTCCTAAACAGTTCCATAATCATAACGAGGAAAAGTAATTTCATGACAAAAAGAATAGAGAAATTTAATTGTTGTATGTCTTGAATAGTAGGCTTACCATTAGAAAAATCAAAACAGCCAAGTGTCTACTTCAAATTGTGTATACTCCTATAATGCAAGCATTTAAGAATATTCTAAATCTAAAGCAGACAGGAACTAGTCTTTTATGTTAGCAAAATGAGGAGAGAGGAAAATAATCAAATGTAGATTTGCATGAAGGAATCTCTGAGTCTATTCTTATTTTTTGCTATTGACTTGCTACTAAAGTGTCCCAAAACAAGGATTGTACTCATTCTGTGCTATGAGGTTTTTTTTAGGAGAATTAAGAGTGGTGCTGCATTTTAACACTGAAATTATTTAATTTGAGATTGTTTCTAATATTACAAACAATTGCTGAGGTGGAATCTATACCTTTTTAAAAACATGTTTTTTTAAACCTCATGTCGCTCAAAAACTCTTAAATGTATATGTTGGTGAAATTAAAACTAAAAACAAGAGTAACTGTAAGATTAAATTGCAAAGCTATTTCTAACTGGCACAATAGTCTCGGAGATTAATCTTCCAAATTTCCTCTATAGACATTTTCAACTGCCTACTTCATTCGTGTAACTTAGAAATATATTTTCAGTCTCTTTATATGTGCTTTATGTTATCCTAACAGGTTTGCTTTAAGAGTACTTTATCATAGAAATACTTTTATAGCCTAAGAAATAGTCAGAAAGTTAGATATTTTTATTCCTGCTGAAACTTTATTTAAAATGTCACTGTGAATAATGTGAAAGGGTTTTTATCTGCTTCCCATGAGCCCAAAAGGCCTTGAAATAAAAATATTATTTCTCTGGCTGTACAGACAGAAGCAGATTTCTCTTTTGTCATTGTTGGTTTTCCTCTTCCATCTAGAATTAATATTGGCTTAGCTGGTGGAGTGCTGAGGCTTTGTAGCCTAGGGCAACAGCAGCATTTCCTGCAAACTTTCTGTGTTGCATGCTGAGTTCTTAAAGGCAGATCTCTAGTTGTAGGGAGGATTGAGCCTTGTTTCAGGAATCTGATAGAAGATTCAGACTTAAATAGGGATTCAAAATTATACCCAAAATTTGGGCCAGCATCTTTGTTATTTACTGTTTTTGTTTTCATTTCTAAGTAGAATGTGTGTCATGCCTATTGTTTCCATGTACAAAGAAGATTTGGGGGAGCACTTTGTCCTGTGTGAATATTGATCATGTGTAATTCATTTTCCTTATCAAGGATCCCTTTGTTTCATAAAATTTAGCTCCATAAAAATCTACACCAGAGCATTTTAAAATTGGATGTATATGATGTGTATTTTGCTTGAAGTGTTGGCATTTTGATCAAAATGGTTTGTTGACTCTATCATTTTGTATTGATAGAAATATATGATGGTACTACCTGGAAAAACAGCATTCCTAGTTTGGGATTATAAAACAGAATTATTGTTCAGAAAGTCCTTTGACAGAAGTATTAGGTCATTTGGTTTTACACAATCATGTAAAACATTTGAGGGCAAACATAGCCATGGCTTACCACTTACAAAAATGTTCTTTAAAAGCACTTACCTCTTCTGAAGCAATGTGTTTAGCATCGAGAGGTGTATGTAGTTGATTAGAAAAGCAGCACCAGGGCAAATCGCCTTTCAGAATTCTGTCAACACTCAAAGGGGATTATTGTTTGGCCACTAAGGGTCATGTGTTTCTTTACTTCTTATGACATTTGAACAGCTTGTCAAAGGCCTATAAATGATCTCAGGCAATTTTGGACAAAGCAAATTTGAATAGGTAGCCAGTTTACATTATTAGTTCCTAGGAGCTGGGAGTATTATTTTCTTCTGATGAAGAGGTGTTTTCCTCCTGATAATGAGGAGCTGCTGGAAGATTTCAGGGTTTAAAAAATGCATATTCTTCTACTGCCCTGAACAGACAGGTGGGTATCTCAAGCCACCTTCGGAATTTTATATTCTGTGACTCTATTATGGAAAATAATTTCCAAAAAAAAAAAAAATTAAAAGTGAAACTCACCAGTGATTTTTTTCAAATCTTAAATCTGTCAAATAAAAACCAAATAACCCCCTAACATGTTGTTGAGTGAGTCCTTGTTTGTATGAGGAGCTAGGAAGAAATCCCCAGTACTATTTGTATTTACGCACTGGCATCTAGTTCTAGTTAGACTTTATAATGGAACCCACTAAAAAATGTACAGAAAATTTGACTTTGATTTATTTTTTTTAAATAAAAAGGGTTTCTTAAAAGGCTTGAAACATGTATCTGTTAACATGAATTTTAAAAGAACGATTATGAATGTGTAACAAAATAGCCAAACAAAACATTGCTTTGAATTGCTGCACAAATAACTCTGATTATAACTGTTATGACCTAGAAAAGAATCATAAAAACATTCTTCTTTTTGGCAAGATATGAGTTGCCGTAGAATTATATCAGTTCTTTGGTCCCACTTTCTAAATAAGTAAATATATAATGCAATGTAAACTTAGAATCTTTTATTTATTCATGAGGTGGAATTTAATACTATTATGATTTCTAGATTTTATGAGTCATACGTTATGCAGTGTCTCTCGCTAACTTAGCTGGGTGGTAACCACACTCCACAAATCACAGTTTCATTCTTTACTGTTTCACTTGGGGTGTGCATAGGAAGCCCCCTCTCACAGAAAGCACATTCATTTCTGAGATGATGAAGTTATGGAAGCGAGGCAATTGTGTTAATGTCAAATAATTAGAAGAAATATCAGAAGGAAAGGGGGGTGTGGGTGGCGGATAGAAGGACGATCTCAGAATGCGATTGTGTTCTAAGCCCGTGCATATGGCCACAATTACAGTCACAACATAATTTGGCAACGGTAGCAGAATTAGATTTAAACAAATTGATGTTACACTGCAGTAATTCAGAATGAGCTCGTTGCATTTATAAACCATAACAAGAAGCAGAGTGAATTAATAAACCCTTCTTGTCACTAAAAATAAAAAAGGGAATAATTGCTGAGATGGAGTTAACTTAACAGATGACTATAGTCAGCATCCTTTCAGCCTAGATATGGGAAAGTGAAGGTCACCTCCATCCTCGGATGACAAAGAGGGAACATGGTGTTGGTAAACAAATTAATCTTTTGAAAGGTCGCCATTTGTTTTAAGTTTTTATCCAGTTCTTGTCATCTGGAATCAGAGATTGACTGTCATCTCACTAGGCAGGGGTGCAGGGGAAGCAGACAAAGCTGCTTCTGTACAAATCAGCATTCCTTAACAAAACCCTGTGCCTGATTGTGATGCTATGGGCTGCTGGTTTACAGCTGTCTCTGGACAAGCACGGAGGCCCACCCCTGAATCCCAATAAGACGGGCCTCCATATTCTGCCTGCTGTAAGCTGGCCCTCTGCCCGCAAGTAAAATGTATTGTAGTTCAAGCCAGCAATTATCTCCTTTCCTTCCTTCTGTGCTGCTTCTGTTCCCTTTTTCCAAAAACAGATGTGGGTATTCACTCAAGTTCTGCATCTATTCTTCCTCACACCTGCCAGGGCAGGATTTTGACAGAGGTAGAGTTGGAGGGAGCCAGCAGACAACAATCAGATGCAATTTCTTTGAGAGCCATTTAAAAAGAAAATGTTGATTTTTCAGGAAGTGTGGAGTCAGCATCTTGGTCCCCCTCCCTTTTCCCAGGAGCATTTGGTAAATTAAATTAGTCAAACAAAAGGAAATAGCTTTAAAGATGCTCTGAAATGCCATCTCCTATTTATGACACACAGTCATTACCCAAGGACTGCGATGGCCTGCACGGCACCCCCAGTTCCCGCCACTGGTGGCTCAGAAAGAGTTTTTGAAAGCACAGGGATTGTTTGTGCCCTGCCCAACCCACACCCCACAAGATGTATCCTATCAGTGTGGTAGCAGTTGCAGTGTGTGTTGCCTTTGTATGTTGTTATTTCTGGAGTCGTGGGAGAGAAGAAAGAGATGTGACAGTGGCTGGTGTGAGGTTGTCTCACAAAAGCCCTCCTCTAGGAGTGGGGAGAAGCAATTGCAGGTCACAACCTCCTTAGGTAACATTCCTCAAAAGCCTAGCTGTGGTGAGTCTCTAACTTCCTCCCAAGCCGTGGTTCTTAAGCTTCTGGGCTAAGGTCCTGCAAATAGCCTCAAACTGTCCTTCCTGATAGTAAACCAGAAGCACTAAAAGCATTTGGGGTAGTGATTTTGAGTCAGGCTGTCACTGCATGGGAGGCCCCCTAGACACAGCCTCCATTTCCACCTGCATAAACTGTCCATAGCAGGAGTGCATCTCAGGATGGTACTGAGACTGAGGGGGGTTAAACCAGAGCACTTGTGCAAAAGTCCTGGTACAAAGAAATGCTCTAAAAATAGTCATCACAATGGGCGGTTCTCCCATATTGTACTGTGTCATTGTTTTATACTGTCGTTTAACAACTTACATGGCTGTAGGGGCCAGAGGAGGGAACCAGAACGTTGCTGAGATGCCTTCTGGGGATGCTATTTAATATTTCATAGGATGATGCCTTCTTTCCCCCACAGCTATGTGGACAGGGGCTGCAGTCTTACCCTGTTTATCTGTTTTCCAAAACCTCCTCAGCACCCAGCAGTACGGTAGAGAAGACCAATTTGTCCTCTCGTCTGCGGAGTCTCTGCTTTGAGACTGTACAGTCTGATGCAGTCTGGAAGTGAAGTCGTGAAATTCTGACCCCTGCTTGGCCTGGTTGCCAAGGCATCACCCGTGGGCTATAGGACAAGGTTTACCCGAGGAAGTGGATTTGCTCCTGGACTCCAGATACAGCCTCGCTACTAACGAGCTGTCTCCAGAAGTAGGTTCCTCTCGCTCACTAGTTCTCACTATTCTGCTTTATAAAAAGCAGTAGTTAAATGGGAGGCAGCTTGTGGGAGGGGCTTGAAATAACGCCCTGGTGCCCTCAGTTTCCTCTCCTGTACAACCAGGATGATGATGCCCATTAGGCAGAGGTAATCTGGGGGTGACAGATAATATAGTATATTAGCATATAATAAATGCTCATCAAGGCTCTTGTCTTTCTGGAGAACAAATTAGCATTTTTTTTTTTTTTGTACCAGCGATTGAACTCACAACCTTGTGCTTGCTAGGCAGGTGCTTAAGCCACTGAACTAAATCCCCAGCCAACAAATTAAATTAGCATTTTAAAAATGTCTTATTTCCTTCTCTTTTCTTCACACCTGTGCTTTCAGAAAAGAATCCGATTCAACCCTTTTCACACATTAGTGCAAATGAGGACTAAGGTTTAGTGCTCTGCATTTTAATTTGTTGCAGAGAACTCCAGTGAGTTTCAAAGGAGCTACAAGCATTTAATTCTCATTTCATTTTTATGATGAATATTTAAGCTATTTTAAAATGTAACAGATAACAATATTTGCATATTTAGGTTAGATACTGAATTTTAAAGCATTAACCTATCAGTGGGCTAATTTGTTCTGTTAGTTATCTGTGTATGTATACATTTGAATTTCCTATAAAGATATTTTTTAGCAAAATAAGATATAAATTTTTATTAGTCATATTTTAAAATTTAGATCTGCTCATATACATTTCTGTAATAATCATACAAACAAACAAAGGTTACATGAGCTGATATATGTAATAGTCTTAAAAGCAGTGTCTGGGCCTCCTAATAAACATTCCGTGAACATTAACTAGCATCATTAGTATTGGAATACATATGTGTTACCATCATGAAAGGCCAGGCAAACTCTCTGGTCCCAACTTTTGGCACAGTGCTAACCATCAACTGTACAATTATAGTAATATATGTTAAATCATAAATATTACAGCAGTACAGATAGATTCATGAGCTTGCTAAACTTGGCTCTTATGCAGTTCAAAATGAGCAATATGATCTTCCTTTTGCAGTGCAGGAAGATTACTTTGATTACAACTACAGTTATCACTCAACAATAAAGTGTCGTCTCAACACTCAGACTCAAGGTTAGTTTGTTTTGAAACTCTAGGTGAACGTCTGGAAGAGAAAAATGCTGAGAGAGCTGAAAGGGAGTAAGGGGGACCTGACAGAATGTCTTAGAATGATACATGACACAAGTCTTTTTGGTCAGTCTTTCAGTAACAATGGCATCTCTTAAGCCAGAAGGTATGGAAAGAGCTTTATTCATACTAGCTTATTTAGTCCTTTGACCTATCAGTAGGTGCCATCTTTATAAGCATTTTACATGAGGAAACTGAGTCTTAAGATTAAGCTATTTGCCTATGATTATGCAGTAAGGAGAATCAGAGTTCAAGCTATGCTATCTGTTTGTCAAATCACCCCTAACTGTTTATTTACCAACTACTCCTTGGCTATGGATGAACATGAGCAGCAACTAGGTACTATTAGTGACTCTGTTTTGAAACAAAACTTCCTACTACTCTTTGAAGATCATTTTACCTATTACTCTTCTGGATCATTTTAATTGAAGGAAATGCTGAGATTATAAGTGCCATAACAAATTGCTAGCTATTTGATAGTACTTATCTCTTCATGTCAGGATTTTTTCCCATCTCGTGCAGGCGAAATAAAGTACATAAATAAATTGTATGCTGTGATGGATGTAAGGCTGCAGTTATTTTTTATGACTCTTGATTTTATAATTTGCCTTCATTGAAACAGCCTCCTTGTTTCCAATGATGATTTATTTTTATATGAATATAAATGTCTTACATAAAACATTAAAATAATAAATATGAACATGTACTGTGTGATATAAATATTTATGTTACACATGTATAAATATATAATATTATAACTACTTATATTTGTTTGAGGCATAAAATTATGCTAATTCTTATAAAACTTATATTTATATATTGCTATTCTATTTAAGATTGTGTTTGAAAAACAGGTTCTTCTGTTGGAAATAAATTTGAAAATTTGGGGCAAGGACTTTTACCTCTCCCATGAGTATTCACTTTTTCACAAGAGCAAATCTTCTATTTAATTAAAACAAAAGAGTTAAGACTCTGGTCAGCGATTTCATATAGAAGGAGAAGTGGGGTCGGGGAACCAGGAAGGGAGGCTTTGCACTGCTCTGAAATCCCCTCATACCTACAGCTATCCCACTAGGCCTGCTTCCCTTGTGACACATTCTCTAATTTGTGCCTTTGGACTTTGTGACATAGGCTTTGGACTTGAGTTCTTGAGACCCTGCTAAGAGATCGTGTTTCTAACCTCAAAAATGAGGTGGACAGAGAACCTGAGTTATATCTGTGATAGGTTTCAGGCACAAGGGGCCCATGGCTAGAACTATATTTCAGTATAATAGATTTCTCATGTATTTCATTTCATGCATTTATAAAAATATTATTCTGAGCAGGGGAACTATAGACTTCACCAGACTGCCTGCCAAAGGGTCTGTGGCCTTCCCAAATTAAGTTTCTGCAATAGACTTTTTCTTTCACACGCATGTCTAGAGTGGGGCAAAGGATATATCCGAACAAAGAAGTATCTACAAAATGCTGTATTTATTGTGTATGAAATACTTCCCTTAATCGATGATGCAGGAAAGGTGGATATAATTAGATTGCCACCCCAGATGTTCCTAAGAATTGTACCTTCATGGGTAAAATTAGACAACTTCATATTTTAACTATTATTGCGCTTCTATTGCTAGGAGGAAAATGGATCAACCCCAAAGTGGTGATGCTTTGAAATATTACTGTAAATGTTCAGTTTACACTGTTCAGAAGCAAAAAAAAAAAAAAGAAAAGAGACTGCAACACAATAGCATTGGCCACAGGAGAAATGGGCCTAATAGAACTGTTTTTATCATGGCCCAGGTTAATTACCCACTGAGAGGTACTTGAGATGAATAAATACTATTGCTGCATTCTCCAGTAGCCTAACCCATTGTTCCTTAAACTGTACTTGAGTTCAAGTATACATTCCTGACCTTTTCAAACCTCTTTGGTAGAATAGATGTAAGTACTCATAGATTAAAGTGAGCACCTTAAGCTTTCTTTAAAAGCATCACGTCTGAGTAATATAAACCCAGACCATATCTATTGGGAGGAAAGCCCTTTCATTAGGCTATAAAGCTGGGGCAACATGACCTCCGAGTATTGGATTTATATAATCTTTTGATTTCATCTCTATCTGCAATTATAACTCAAATAATGATAGTTTATGGTTAGCAACTAAGAGGTCCAAAAGCAGCCATGCACACCTTAGTGGAAAAAGCCACAGATTGAGAGTCTAAGAACTGGGTTTCAAACCTAACCTCTGCCACTGCTGGAAACTAAGTTAAAAGTGTATCATCTAGTCTGGAACAACTGAATTTTCTCATCTTTATCCTGAGAAGACAAACTGATTTATTTAGAGTCATAGCCAGGGCCCTGACTGTGTGACTCCCAGACTAATGCTTGTGTGGCACCTTGTAGAACCACCCATTTCTCCAGGGAGACAAAGCAGTGATCAGGGAAACACAGAACTGGAGGCATGCCTCTACCCAGGCCTTGGAGTAACTGACAGCCATGGCTGATGGGAAGCTGATGCAGCTTGCCTACCAGAAGCGAGATAGCAAAGGCAGAGGTGGAGAATGGTGAGAGTAACAGAGTCTACCTAATCATCATAGATTTTTACAAAGAGTAAAACCAGCCCCGTGGTTGGATGTGGAGGGCCAGGTGATGGATGACCTTGAATGGGCCACTGAAATCTAATCATGTGATCTTAGCCAGGATCATAAAAGAAAGCGCTTTGGGCAGACTTCTGAAATTAGATCACTTCTCAGGCTGCTCTAACTGAAGGGCATGTTTAAAATTCTTCCGAATAATATCTGTCCCTGGATGTCCTCAATGATTATTACACTGTATTTCCTCTCCCTCTGGCTATAAAGCAATAGTACTTTCCTGAATAGGATTATCTCCTGAACTTGTTAGATATTCGTGAGACTGCCTAATGAGAGGTCTGCGGGCAGCCGCTCTCCATGACTGTTCCACATGGCTCTGTCTCTTTCCCCTGAATGGCCCATCTAGCTGGACATTCAGGGTTTCCTCTAATCCCTCTTACTTCCTACCATAATGCTACAGGCCCTGCTGTTGCCCGGGATTCTACCTGTGACCCCATCTTTAATCATCACATTTCTCTTCTCCCTCCAACATCAGGTCAAAGCAGAGCATGTTGGACAAGAGTAGTGGTGGCAAGGAAGAAGGGTAGAGGTAGGAGTGGTTGATTCCTCACCAACCGTTCCTGCCCTCCCACACCGTCACTCACCTCCCCAGTGCCAGTCCCTGAGCACAGTACCGAAAAGTCCCATTCTCAGCCCTTTTCTGGGCTGCTGATGCACACAGATGCCAAATTATCTTAATCTGAGTGTTTTCCACAATGCATGGGGTTTCCAAAGTTATTATTTTTTGTGCTAAATGAAAAAACAAAAAGTGGGTTTGATGGTACAAGCCTTTCCTAACCTTTTCCTTTTTGGAAGAACCTTAGAAAATGGCTAGAGTTCTTATTTCAAGTAGGAATCACCACCTAGGTGCCGTGCAGCCAGGTGGGCAATAAGGGATATGGAAGTGACTGGAGTGTGACAGCTTGGTCCCCGTTCCTGGTGCACTGAACCATCCAGTGGCCTCCCCCTACAGCAGGCAGCCCCGGCACGGGCCCTTGCAAGTGAGCTTTCAAAAGAAGCTGGAAATCCATGTTTATAGTCTTCTCTGAAACCTCCTGATTTTTAGATGTTTGATCAGAAATTTTAAAAACTCTATGTACTTCAAAGAAAGTAGTCTGCATGGGTCCCTGTATTTCAGGTTAGCAGTTTACACCCCCTGGTTTGGAAAGAGGATGAGGCATGGTTTTAGGTAGGGCCCTGTCCAGGGTCACACAGGAGCATGGCAGCAGTTCAGTGCTCTCACATTTGTGCACTTTGGGGCATGACCCACAACGTCACAGGATTAGGATCTGCTTAGGCAGAGCTGATCACTGCATGGATACAAGTAAATTGTCAGAATGCCAATTATGTACCCTAAGAAGAGCCGTAATGGTCACACAGACCTGAGTGCTCATCAGCTGGCATGAGGGCATAGCGCATCACTAGAAAACTACACTGAAAGCGCTGCCAGAGGCTGCTTAGTGAACAAGAAACTGACGCAAGATAGCCGGGTGATCTTCACGGTGCCGACTGATGCATCTGTCAGCAAAGCATCAGATGCAGCCCTGTAAAGCGAGGGCCACATGGGGGGTGAGAAAGTCTGACCTTTGAATTCAGCTTTTTAAAGAATAATATCTACTACGATCTGCTTGGGGTTGGCTATGTGAATTATGCTGTACTATGCCGAGCTCCTTAAATCCTTTCATCCCAGTGTGGTGAATGGTAAAGAAGCTGCAGCTTAGAGAAACTGAGTCACTTGCTCCACTAATACAATTAGTAAGTGGTAGAAGGCAGATTCGAATTCTGTTTTTGCTGTTCGGCAATACAAGGGATTGATTGAGTCCTGGGCCTTTGCACTGAGCTACACTCCCAGCCCTTGTTGATTTTTAAGTTTTGAGACAGGGTCTTGCTAAGTCACTAAGTTGCTCAGGATGGCCTTGAACTTACAATCTTCCTGCCTCTGCCTCCTAGAGTGCTGGGATTTCAGATGTGCGCCACTGTGCCTAGTGAGTCTTTTCTTAACTACTGCCTCAGCCCAGCCATACCAGCCACTCACAGAAGAAGCCCTTTCTCCACGTTCAGATGGTGAGAGGTTCAGATTTATTCGCTCCTCATGAGCACACCTGGGGACTCACCACTTTGTTGAAGATTTTTCCTAAGAAAACTCTTTTCTGAGTTCCAAAATGCCCCCACTCCATTTCTAATTCAGGACAGGGCCAGTCTGTGCAGAAGATTCCCAGGACAGGTTGTAAAGTGCAAACAGTCAGTGACTCAGGAGACCAAACACTGAGACAGCTTTCTCCCGGCCTCCTCTTCCCTGCTTTTAAAGGCGTCTTTCATACCAAGTGCTGGGGAGTTTGACATGACTTTAATTTGGGGGAAGGGAGAAGATCAACTTACAGAGTTATCGTGTCATCTAAACATTGAAATCTTGAGGGAAGGGCTTGTCACACCTTCCTGCTGCCTCGGGGTGGTATTCCACCCATGCATGTTTTCAAGTGTACAAGTCCTATTTATTTATTTACTTATTTATTTATTTTATTTTTAGTTTTTTGAGACAGGGTCTCCCTATGCAGTTCAGGCTGGTCTTGAGCTCAGTTTGTAGCCCAGGCTGGTCTCAAACTTGCAAGGATCCTCCTGCCTCAGCCTCCCAAGTGCTGGGATTATTACAGGTGTGCACCACCATGCCTGGTTCAAGTGTACAATTTAGATTTCAGCAGAATAGGAGATTAGCAAGAGGCTATTTTAATTCAAAGCCTAGAACTGCAACCTCCACTTTCTAAACCTGAATGCATGCAGGACACCTAACTGTGCTTCTGCCCCAGGCTGCACTTAAACTGAAGTGTCTTGCCCGAGCCAGGGAACTATGCAGTAATATCTGACATCTCTAAGGGCTTCTCTGGGTTGGGGACAGTATTAAGTACACTGGATTATCTCACAAGAAGTACTATTACTACTTTTTTTTACATTTGGGGAAACTGAGGCAAAAGCATTTCAATGAAACTTGCCCTGAGTCACATGGTTAAGACTCAAAAGGTTACAATTCAGACTCAACCAACACAACTTCCAAGTGGGCACCCTTATTCTGGGCCACCTCCCACATAGTTTGGAGCAGGGTGATTTTGACCTGTATCCGAGAGGTAGGGTCTGGACCCCAGTCAGGAATTGCTTCCTTAATTGTAGAAGTATTTGATGGAGGGGGTTTCTCTGCCCAGGTCTGGGACAGAAGTAAGATAGAAAAGTATCTAGAAAGAAACTATATTAATTCAAAGCCTAGAACAAAGAGAAGAGCTGGTACTTTTAAAGTGGAAACTCTCCCATCTAGATCGCCAGACCCTTTGAAGGTGGAAACCCTATTGCTGTCTTCAGGCATGGTGCCCAGTGTGGTCAGAATCCAGGATAAATTTGCAGTTCACTCATGTCCTAACAGCACACGATGAATGACTCCGAGTAACTACTCTTTAAAGACCTCGATGATTGAGTTGGACTGTGTTAGGTTAATCTAAGCAGTGACACCACATGTACCTCAGTTTTCTTCTTTGTAGAAAATTTATTTTTTGAGCCATAAAAATACCTTCCTAAATCTCTTCTGGTAAAATGAATTTCCCCTCGCCCAGATAATCATCATTATGCTTGTAATGCACTTACAGCAATATCTCGAATGGAAAAGATCTTTTCTATTTTTTTTCCCTTTGCTAGACCTTCTGGAAAGAAGAAGGCCTTTCTTTTCATTTTTATATCCTCTATGGTGTTTTACAGAATTCTTGTGTGTAGTAGGGATATAATAAATGATTGATGTCATGCAATCTAACATTTAAAGAGGAAGGTTTCTGTAGAGAAGTGAGGGGTGGGGAAGGTCTGGTCTTGGGCATGGTAATGAGTGCTTCTCCCTTCTCCCCATCTTCTCCCACTCCTCATTCCTGCACACAACTTCTGTCACATGGTAGCAGCTTGATCCTAGGATTCATTCTAGGTGTGAGTCCAGCACCCAGGTGGTCTACAGAGTGACTGAATTTAGGAAAAAAACACAAGGCCTTGTCCACCCCACCCCCAGTTTCTGATTATGGTACTTTTTCAGACTGTCATTGAGGACCACTTGGCAAATAAAAGGGTAAAAAAGATAAACATTTATATGATCTCAGTCTCTCTACCCAGATATAATTATTAGAAACATTTTAATGGATTTATTTTCCATATTTTTACACGCAATCCATTCGTCTTTCTTTCCTCCCTACAATCAAATATACCTTGAGATAATGTCAAAATAGAAGATATAGGATCTGTGTGAACAAAATTCCAAAAGTTTAAAGAGCAGCCCCTGAGAATATCTAAGTAAGTGGAAAAATATATCACATTTCTGACATTGAAAAATGTTTATAAGAAGTTTGCTAGTTCTCACATTAATCTTTATACATAATGTAATTTCAATGAAAATTCTTACCAGTTTTGTTTGGCTTGTGTTATTAATTATTTTCAACTTGCTAATATTTATCATCTTGAAGACTAGTGGTCAGAAGCATTCATTTTTTTTCTCCCTAAAGAAGATTGATGAAGGTGAACTTTTCAATACTGCTTCTTAAAACATGTGATAAAATTACAGTAGTTAGAATAGCACTGCATGAATAGAAAAATTAACAGGACAGATCAATGGAATAGAAAGGTGAATGGTATAAAAAGTAACTTAGAATATAATAAAGGTAACCCTATAAATCAGTGGGGAAAGGAGGACTTGTTAGAAGAATGGTGCCAAGTCACTTGGCAAATGATTTGGAAAAAAAGCCCAAGTTAAATCCTAACCTTGCATCTTATACCAAAGAAAATTCCAGATGGGTTAAATTAAAGTACAATGCTAAAGAGCAAAAAGAAAGAGGTTAGAAAACCATCAAAAAACAGCTATTTTTTCAAAGAAGGCTTTTAAAACCCTCATACAATTTTAACAATCCTTGTGTGTGAATGTGGTTAAGAAAAGTCTGTGTTTGTTTTGGGCTCCATGCCTGGATCTGTTACCAATTTCTATGTGATTTCTGGGCCAATCACTTGTGCTGCTTGGGCCTTCACCTATTCATTTGTAACTTTATGCTGTTGAGTCAACCGTCTCTAAAATCTTGTCTGCTTCTGACATCTATCATGGTGATTCTGATTGATCCTTTTTTGGGGTGGGGGTATCCCCCCCATTTGGCATCAGCAACACATAACGTGTAAAACAGAAAAGCAGACCAGGTGGAAGCATTTTCCATGCTAACTGTAGAAATAAAATTTACAGAAGGTGTTCATATTTTACTTCGTGCATTTCACGGTATTTGTTGAGCACCTGCTCAGCACTTCCTGTCCCCGTCTCTACTGTGTGTCATCACTTTTGACATCGAAGCAGGTCAGAGATATTACTTCCATCTGACAGACCAGAAACTCAGAATCATAGAAGTTAAGATGGACAACAGCCTCATATAAATAGCAGCTCTCCAGACATATTTTCTTTTGACAATTGGATTCAGAACCTAGGAAAAGTATTCTAAGAGACATTGGGCCACAAGGACAAATTATTATGTACATGTGATGTTAGGAGGATCTAATTATGTCCGTTAAAAATTCATTTCATTTCTAAATGGATTGAATTTGTAGGCATTTTGGGTTAATGCCTTCATTGACTTTGGCAGAAACACCGCGACTGCAAGCGCCGCTAGCCCCCTTCAGGTTTGCTTAGGCATCTCCTCCGCAGCCTTTCCTGATACAGCACAGAAATTATGGCAAAGCCCAGTGGAGTCATTGAAGTAAAAGTCTCAATACTGCTCAGGAAGGGATGCCAAATTAAATAAAAAGAGCCCCAGCAGTTCTGCAGCTGCGTGCCAACCCAACTGCTGGTATGAGGTAAATGAGGACCAAACTTCATTTCACTTATGACCCCAGCCAGTATTTACATAAAAATGCCTAGAGACTGGCACACTGTTCTGTAATAAGGGAACAAATAGCAACAGCCAAAACTAATTATAATAGATGATAACCTCATTCACAAAATCTTTCTTAACTGAAAGTCTACCATTTAAATTCCTTCCCTCTTGTGTGCATTGTTTAAAATATGAGATGTAGCAGAGATGTAGGTGAAATGGACAGTGCTTATTATTCTCTGTTGATTACTTTGTTAGATTAAAATTTCCCTTGGAATTCCACAAATAAATACTATTCGATATAGCAAGAAAAAAATCATGGCAAGGATTAGATTTTTGGCACCCTGAATCCATCAGAAAATTCTGAGTCCACTGTGTTTCAAGCTCCTTTAAAAGCTTTACATAAAATCAAATTGTCACTTCTCTTTTAATCTTACAGAAAGGCCTAATATTAACAGATTCGTAGCAGTGTACTTGCTGTGTACTAATCCTTGAATGAGTGGGATTTTATTTTCCAAAATATATTCCAAGGAATCCTGGTTCATTGGAATGCTAATGATCCATGGAATATATATTCCATGAAAGGAACATTTTGTGGCCCCATAAAATTGGGAAACACAAGGATAGAGAGAGCCAGACTGACTTGTAACCGTCAGGCCACCTGGAGTCCCCACAGGCTGCTGTGAGCTTTCCCTGCCTGCCTGGGGACCCTGTCCTGCAGAAAGCTCACAGCACTCTCCGCTGAGGAGCGCTCTTTGGGAAACTTTGCGTAAGTGCCGTATCTTAACTATTTTAATGGGAAAATTTCTACACTTTATTACCTACTTTCCCTCTTTAGCCACATTTTTACTGGAAGTTCATATTTTCCTGGGAGTTGAGGGCGGCATATTTAACCCCACTCTTCGCCTGGTCCCTTTGCAGGGTACAGAATATGTCGCAGCAGACTACAGCGTGTGATTTCTGCTGGGGTCCCCTCTGGGGTCCTCTCTGTCCAAAACAGTCCCTGTTCGCAATCCCAGTTACATCTGCTGCTAACTAGCCTTCTGCCATCCTTGGGTCCTGTCCAACTTTGAAAATTATGACCTGGCGTTTGCCGTTTCTTTCCTCCACCTACCATCCCTCCCTCCCTCCCTCCTCCTGCCATGAACCGCGTGGCACTGTGATGTTAGTCTCCCTGAATTTCCCAGCTCCATTATCAGTTTTATTGTTATTACTTTGGTACCTGGAATTGAACTCAGGACCCCGCACTTGCCAGGCAGGTGCTGTGCCGTTGAGCTAGATCCCCAGCCCCCATTATAAATTTATGAGACCACTGCTGCTCTATGTGGTTTGTCCCTGACAGGCAACATTATGTGCCTGCCATGTGATAGGACTCAAAAACTGGGCAGTGGGAGCATTTCTGTCATGGCAGTTTCTAATTCTGCCTTTCAAATTTATGTCTTAGTGTAATGAGGCTCCTGAAGGTTTACATTTTCCTTCCTTCCTTCCTTCCTTCCTTCCTTCCTTCCTTCCTTCCTTCCTTCCTTCCTTCCTTCCTTCTTTCCTTGCCTCTCTCCACTAACCTCACTCCTCTGCCTCTTCCTCAAAGCCTTTCACCTTTCCTGTCCTGCTCTTCAGCAAGGGTGAGGCCTGACCCTTATGCACAGTGGTAACGCTCTTTTCTCTGGGTTATTGACTCAGCCACTCTCATTTCAGGGAATTCTTTCTGCTTACACTTAGAAACTTTTCACTTAGTACCATTTCCATATTCGTAGCATACAAGAGTCACATGCCATTTAATAATAAGGAAAACATTCTGTCAGTGTCAGTATAGGACACGGACAGGCATCGTTACGTGTGACATGATAGGCCCTGAAAGCTGAGTGACCAGAGCACTTCTCACACGGGCTTTTCTGATCTTGCCTTCATGTTTCTATGTCATGAGGCTTCTGACGGTTTCACATTTACCTATGTGTAGATTCATATCGTTGTTACTTTTAGCACCACATGTTTATTGATCTTTGCATAGTTCCTCATTGTGATATGGTTGTTATTTAATAGATACAGGGTTATTTGGATTTTATGTTTCATCTTCTGTAAGTAAGGTAGGATGGCATATTTTGAGGTATTTTACCATTTCATTTACATTATCAAATTTATTGTCCTAAAGCTGTAAAAAATACTGCCTTATTTTTTTAAAAAAAAAACTTTTAAGAAATGTAGGGAACTATCTTCTTTTATTTTTGATATTGGTGATTTATGTTTTCTCTGTTTCTTGATTATTCTTTCTAGGGCTTATCAATGTAATTAATCTTTTCTAGGAATCAATTAACTTCATTAATTTTCTGTTTTTTCTTATTCAGTGCTTTAAAGTTGCATTGCTTTTGATAAGAAGTCAGATATCAATTTGGATCACTGATTATATATATCTACTATATATATGACATATATACATATATGTACATATATTTATCATATATATTTCTTTTCTTGCTGATTCAGGGATTTTTTTTTCTGCCTTTAGCTTCCAAAGGTTCAATTATGGCATGTCCATATGTGGTTTTCTTTGAATATGTTATATCCATATGTAGTCCCATTTTTCAGAAAATTGGGGGATATTTGATCATTATTTTAAAAAATATTTTTTTCCACAATTCTCTCTCTTCTATCTATAGAACTTCCGTTATGCACAAATTATACAATGTGATATTGTCCCACATGTCACTGAGGAGCTATTCTTTAAATTTTTTCTTTCTGTTCTTCAGATTAGATAATATCTCTGAACCTTTTCCATTATCCTTTTTTTATGCCAACTTTAATAGTGTTAAGCCTATCCAAAGATTTTTTCTTTTTAAACATTTTACTTAGAATTCTACAATTTCCATTTGGTTCTTTTAAAATACTTTTCATGTCTCTGCCAAGATTTTCCATCTGTTAATTCATTATGATCACTTTTTCCTTAAGAGTTTAAAAATATGTATAAAAGCACATTTAAATTCCTTGTCTGCTAATTCGAACCCTTGAATCATCTTGGGATCTATTTCTATTGATTACTTTTTCTCTTGACTATAGGATGACTTGTGCTATTTCTTCATCAACAAATTAACTTTATTGCTAAGGGCATTATAAATGAAGTGTTGCCAAGGCTTTGAATTCTATTGCTTTGTTCTCTGACATGTTGATTCTTATTCAAGTAGGTAGTTATTTTGGGTAGAGTCAAACTTTATTTTTACTGTGGTTGATAGCAAATGAACTCTTCTCAGTTTTCAAAAATATCTTTAATTATTGCATTTTATTTTCGGGGATCCTTAGTATCTCTTCCATATGTATGGTGCTCAAAGATCAACAAAAGGTATGTATGGCATTTATTTGCAAGTTTTGGAGGCCCTTCCTCACTCCTTTCCCCCTCATTTTCAGCCTTTATTAATGCCCTACACTGTACCCTTTGACTTCTCAAGTTAGCAAGAAACTGACTTTTCTTTTTCAATAATTGCCACTCACTACCTTACAAGTTAAGTTCTTCCAGGCCAAAAGTCATGTACACATCTATCTCAATTGTTGTATTTCCTGTCTTTCAAGGTTAACTCCTATCTAACTTTCGTCTGCTTTCAATTTCTCTTGATACCTTCAAATAGTTGTTTTAAATTTTTTTTCTGGAATTTATAATCATTATCTCCAGGAGAATTAGTTTATTATAAGCTATTCCATTGTTTCCAGAAGGGTGAGCAAGCCATTAGTCTTGCTATTGTTTTACCTTCAACAAAAAGGAAGAAAATTACTAATATGTCTGTGTTATTTGCTCCTTTTAAGTAAATCTCAGCTGGTTATTTTTAAAAATTATTTTGCTGTAGTCATTCTTTAAATGAAGTAATAAAGCAGAATTAGGTGAACTCTGAATTACATAATGTCTTTAGGAGCATATACAAATATATTTGATGATAAAATGTAATAAATAAAAAAAAGTTACAGAGACTGAGAGGGAGAAGAGATCAGAGTTGATTTCCTACATAGGTAACCTTTAAATTAGTTGTTAAAGAGTGACATGAATGTAATAGAAGATCTGTGTGAGGGAGAACATTCTAGAAGTAACATTATAAGCAATGCAAAAAAGTAGGAGATTAGAGGTTCAATTCTCAGTGGCTGAGAATTAGAACTGAAAAATTAACATGTAAAAGTTCATGGTATGGATATAACTGTTAATAACATGGCACAACAGATTTTGAAAGATAAAAGCATATATAAAAGAACATATATTGAAAGGAACCATTTATGTGAAGTTCAAAAATAATAGATGGCAATAAAATTCTGAGTAGTGGTTACCTCTGGACTATGGCAGCGCCTGGGAGATGGGGTTCTAGGGTGCTCCTAAAGTTCTCCTTACTGTGAATGCTGCTTAGGCTCAGTATCTACCTGGTACAAATCCATTGGATGGCAAGCTTATGACTTGTGATTTTTAAAAAGGAAACACTTATAACTGCATGTATGTTTAAGTGTGTAAGATAGATGACCATGTTACTAAGTTTTTGTTACAGTGTTGAGCAGAACTGTTTGAAATCTCACACTTTTCATACTTTAATTCTGTAACTTGAAAAACTATTCCAAGATGATAGTATGTAATTTATTAAGTAGTGATTTCATAGTGTTTTTTTTTCTTTTTTTCCTTTGGAATTCTATATTGTTGCTACCTTTTTTTCTGTTTTGCTTTTTTTTCTCTTTAAATAAAATTTTTAAAAAATAGAGGAAACACTGTACTTTCATAACATGTTTAAATGTTGAAAATAGCCGAACTGGGGGTAGTGATGGGCACTTGTGTCCCAGCTACTTGGGAGGCTGAGGCAAGAGGATTACTTGAGTCCAAGAGTTTGAGGCCAAACTGAACAACATAGTGAGACTCCTGTTCTCAAACAAAACAAAACAGAAACAGAATCAAACCCCCACCCACACATACATGCAGAGTTTCTTTGCCTTTCTATATATCAATGTTCTTCACAACAGCATTGTGGAAGAAAAGTTATATTAAATTTTATATGAAATTGGGTTGTATACATTCAAAATATCATGTGGTAAAAATAATAAATTTTTGCTTCCTATACAATGTTTGAAATAATTCAGATCCACCAAATTTAAAGAATGAAAGAAAATTTCACTTTTCTTCCCAAAGCTGGTGTAGTGTGAGCAAACTTAAGATATATTTATGCTGCTGTTGTCACAGGGAAGCACCATTTAAGTAAAATTATCCTGTATCATTTAGGACATGAAGTCAACCTCCATGACAAATCACCATAGATAACACGGGACAAAGATTGGCACTGTTTCAAGTCATGGTTTGCACGAGCAAGGTCTGCAGCTGTGACGGCAGTGCTCCTCGTCAGGTACACACAGACCTTCCCTCTTACATCTCTGTCCGTGGAACACTCAGCGTTCCATGTATGATCCAACGTAGCTGCTGAGCTCCCGCTATCGGCTCTGTATTCTAATCGGCTCTGACCAGAACCTTGGCACGAAGCCACATGAGCTGCCAAGAAGAGAGGCTGGGAAATGTAGTTCTTTCCCAGCCACAAAACCCTGCCATAGATTTTTGATTCTGTCTCCAAAATGGCAACTGTTTACAAGTGTGTCCTAGTTATTTTCCCTTCCTGATCTTCAGTTTCCCCATCTATGATAACATGGTGAAGAACACTGGGGTGGGGTAGGTGAATCTGGTGGTAGAGCATTTTAAAAATCCACCAAGTAAAAGATTCTGGAGTCAAATGCAAAATGGCAGCATAGTGCCAATATTAACCTTTTCCTATCCCCCAGAAGTACTACCAAATTATCAATTTATTAGAATTCTCAAAAATACTACAAAATCTGGAGAAAGCCATTAAGCAGATATCCTTTAAAAAATTTTTTTTCCTGACTGAAGAGGCTTGGAAGAAACAGGTGCAATTGGCAAGTAAACAATGTGCCTGTCTTACTCTTCCCAAGAGATGTGAAGTCTTTAAGTCTCCACCAGAATGTTCCAGAGGCCTTAAATTGAGAGTAGGGTGAGGGATGACTTTATCCTTGGCTATGGGGAGCAAGCCCTTATCTACTGTTTACCAAAATCTCAGGAAGGCCAGGCACATGGTACATGCCTGCAACCCCAGTACTCAGTGAAAGAAGGATCCCAAGTTGCAGCTTAGAGACTTAGTAAGACCTTGTCTTAAAAAAGAAAAGGAGAGGGGCTGGGATGCAGCTCAGTGTGAAGGTCCTGAGTTCAATTTCCAGGACCCAGTGACAACAGCAACAATTAAGGACAGAGCCTTTGTGTTTTTGTTGTATTTTTGTTTGTTTGTTTGTTTCTTTTTAGTGCTGAGCTATACCCTCAAATATTTTTTAAATTTTTTATTTTGAGATCGAATCTTACTAAATTGCTGAGTTGCCCAAGCTGGACTTGAACTTGGTAATTCTCTTGCCTCAGTCTCCCAGAGTGCTAAGATTATGATCAATGTGCCCCATATCCGGCAAGCCTAGATATTTTAACAAAAGTTATTCACTTCATCAGCCAAGGCTTCCCCCAGCCAAGCCCTCAGGTTCTCACATGTTGCTGGGCGAGAAAACACACCAGTACCAGATAATGGGGGGAGGAGAAATGGCATGATGATAAGTAGAATGTCAAAGTGAGCTGCCCGGGTATCCACAAGAAGGAGAGAACTGATGGGGTCACTATCAGTCAATGTCTCAGTATCACACTCACAGCTAACAAAAGCAAGGGAGGGGAGGAATATCAGAGGGAAAATCATGGGCTGTAAAGACAGAATCTAAAAAAAAAAATCATAGCTCAAGAACAGAAGGCATTTTTTTACAATTCCTTCACATAATCGCACAGCTTGATAAAAATGTAAATTAAGTAAAACTAGAGCTCAGACCTAAGATGATAGAATAGCAGAATAAGAGAAAAAAGGAAATTGCAACTGTAGGAAAACAAACTGAGTACTGAAGTATTTTATGGAAGTAGTAACGATAAATTGAAAGAACAGACACTGGTGAATACTGAAGTGTTGACATGGGTAGAAGACTGTGAGCACAGTAAACACTGAGGAAAAAGACAAAAGAAATTAAGTAGATGCTAATAGCCACACATTAGTTCAGTATAGACTACACTGTTGTAACAAATCCAAGAGTGACGAAGACCTCAGCAGGTTTACTTCTCACTCATAAAACAGTGCAAAAATGAGATAAGTCCAGGAAGACGACTCTGCTCCATGTGGCCATCCAAGATGTGGCTCCTTCTATCCTGCTCCATTGACTCCTTGTTTCAGTAGCTACAGGAAAGTCTCATTAGAATGGTGGAAGCTGGCTCATCTCCACACCCACATTTTAGCTCACAGGAGGATAAAGATGGTCCAGGGCAAACCTCGGAGTTGACTGGGAGGTCCCCTGACATCTCATTGGCTTGAATTTGACCAAGTATCCACATTTAATCACAATGGCTCCTCGGAAATATAGTCTATAACTGGACAGCCAGTGTCATCCTTGACACTTCCTTCAATGCTGACACTCATAATACCTGACATCCATGACTTAAGGAAGGAGGTTTTTTGTTTTCTATTTTATTTTAAAGAGAATAAAACCAAACAAAGTAAAACAGAATAAAGCCAGTCAAAACAAAACAGTAAAAGTGACACAGGACTTCAAAACAGAGTAAGAAATCAACAATGGCTACCATAATGCCTCTTGTTACCTTCAAAATTGCTGCCCACTCCATCAGACATAATAAAATCAAACAAAACAGAACAGAATAAAAACAAATAAAACAGAACATTGAATAAAACAAAACAATAAAATGGAATAAAACACTGGGAACAATACTGGCTTTCAAAAACAAGACAGAAGGAAATTCCCCATTGTTGCTATATTGCATATTGTTATCCTCTCTATAGATGCTCAGACTACTGGCTCTAGGCCTGCAAACTCAATCAAACAATATAAACATGAAGTTGTTTTTGTTCTCCTTGCCAACAACTCAGCCTGCATTCCTCCAAATCAGCCAGTTGCTGGCAGGGAGGGGTGGTGTTCTTGTCTCCCACCCTGCATGCTGGTTGGCTCACGAGAAGGGTGAATTGGCTTCTTGTTTCTCCTCCCAGGACCCGCCTGGCTTCTGCTAGCTTACAGACAAAAACACAAATTTTAAAAATGTTAATTCTTTTTAACTTAGGAACTAGGCATTTCTCCCTCATTCTTCAGTGAATATATACACACACAGTCACATATCCTCTTTCACATTATTGTAATGGAAGGAGGTGTTTATTTTGGCTCATGTTTCAGTCTACAGTTGGTGGCCTGCAATGCAGTGTAACATGGCAGAAGGAGAAAGGCTACTCATAGCATGGCAGACAGAAAGCAGAAAGTTGAGGGAGGAGCTGGGAAGGGAGATACACCCTTCTAGCTCACACCCACACCACCTGCCTCTTCTGCACATCCTCTATCTCTTCCCAGCAAGTTGGCTAGCACTTGTATAATCCACTCACCTTCCAAACACATGAGGCCTTTGTGACCTTTTTAGCTGTCAAACACAGAATTCTGACCATGGCCATCAAAAGACTGATGTCCATCTTTTTATGCTAAATGCATTTATTCCATCTCTAAGAGTTGCCAATGTCTTAACAGTTCTAGCATTGATGAAAAATCCAAGTTCCAAAGTCTCCTCTGAGATTTAAGGGAAACTTAATTGTGAGCCCCTGCAAAAATCAAAAAGAAAGGTAAAGTACTGCCAACATAGGGTAAACATTCCAAAAGAGAGAAGTAGGGGGACAGAAAGGAGTGGGACCAAAGCAAGAGCAAAATGCAGCTATGGCTGTGTGTTCAGCATTCAGGACAAGCTGAGGAGAGATGTGAACACCAAATGGCTTAGGCAACCTGCCCTTAGAGTGGTGGCAGTGGTCGTAGCCCCTATGACTTCTCTTTTGAGCTGGATTTCCTTAATTCCTCGAGGTTTCCTCAGGTGTTCCATGTTCATGGTTTCTCCAACTTTCTGGGGTCTCCCCTGCATTTTGGGCTTCATTCTCACAGCTTCATGCACTACCCTCTCCGGGGCACACTGCCTGGCCTCCCAGACCTTCTAGAATCTGTTTAGAAGCCTCCATGACATCACAACTCTTGCATTCTGTGTGCCTGTAAAGTCATCACCATATGGTTGATGTCAGGTTCTGTTGTTGGCTCCAGCAGCAATCAGGCCCTTTGGTAAGATGGCTTGTAAGGGTCCCTGAGTGTCTGGATGGCTGAACACTGTGAACAGAACCCCAGGAAGCCATTTTTTCCAGATGGCCTTCCCCATGTAGGATCCCCTGGGGCTCTCTTCTTCAACCAAAGTCTTTCACTTTCCACCCATGAGTCTGTGAACAGTTGTGTCCTTCAGGTTCCTCTCATGCTCTCACAGCATCCTTTGCATTGCCCTAAGGTAACCTACTTGGCTTCTTTTTAATAATAATCTTTTCAGCAACCAAAGCCTCCTCTGCTCCAACTTTATGGGCCCCAATTGTACCAAAATTTATTTTCTGGTGAAATTCAAACCTTTTAAAATCACTCAGCTGTGCTCTTGATTCTGAATGTAGAGCTAGCTAAAATCCCCTCACCAGTACTTTACCTGAATATTGGGATGCCCTGAAATTTTCTCTGCCAAATTAGTCTGGCACAGTCTCAGTCTGTCACAAAAATTCAAGACATTAGCAAAATGCAGACTTTTTTTTTTTTTTTTTTTTTGTCACAGCATAACACATGGCCTTGAAGTGCAACTGTCAATGGATGGAGTCCTTGTTCCCAACTAAAACTTGAGCCTGGTCTTTCCCATCTGCATTTCTATCAGCATCTGATCTTCTGAGATCTGACTAGAATCTCCCACCAAGTTTGGTGCATAGCATTCTAGCATTCTCCATCTGGCTTCTCCAGACCTTTCCAAACTTCTCCTGTAAGCCCGTTCCAAAGACTTCTGAACCACATTGTCAAACACAGTCAGAATAATGACCCTCAAAATCCATCTTCATCACTTTCTTCATTGCTGAGATGTAATATCTGACACCCACAGTTTAATGAAGAGATGTTTATTGTGGCTTATATTTCAGCCCATAGTTGGCTTCAAGGCAGGATGGCATGGCAGAAGGGCATGTTGGAGGAGAGCTGCTCATGGCATTGCAAACAGGAAGCAGAGCATCAAGTGGGGAGCTGGGAAGGGAGATGTACCCTTCCAAGTCACACCCTCAGTGACCTGCCTCCAATCAGACCCCACCTGCTCACAGCAAGTTGCACCCCCATAATCCAATCTCCTTCCAAACATGTGAGGCTTTCGTGGCCACTTTATATCTAAACTGTAACATACGTGTTCAGCTAAAACTGAGATGCCCTCTTCTAAAGGAAACCCTGCTCTAGAGAATGAAAAACTAGGTACCACAATATGAAAGATAAAGGTGAGCCAACATTTAAGGGTATTTGGTGTTCCTAAAGAGAGAACTCAGAAAATGAAAGACAAGATATATTTGTTAATATAATGTAAGAAAATGTTTCCAAAGTGAAGAAAGAACTGAGCCACCATATGGAAAGAAAACCCTGAATTTCAGAAAACTTTGATTTAGAATACAGTGATACATTAGTTATCGAACTCAGTTTGTTTCAGTTTCATGTTGGAACACTAAACAATTCAAGAAATGAACATATTTTCTCATAAGAAATAATGGAAAACCAAGTAATTCATTCTGAGGCCCAAGAATTACACTTATAGTTTCATTTTTCCAGGACTTTTAACACATTTTACAATGACTTTTTCCTTTAACTCTATCATGGTTCTCACTGTTTGCGTCTTATCTTTACTGCTGGTATCACTTTCTTTGGAATCACGGTTATGACATTTTACAGCAGTGACATGTTAGTGCTTGGGTGAGAGCTGTGCTTACCCTAAAGCAGCACCTTTCTGTGTCCATGGCAAGCTGTGACACATGACTTACCCTTGACCAGTGCAGGTTTTTTTATGTCAGATTTTCAGTTTGACTATGAAGCAAAGTTATGAACAATAAGCAAAATTTTTTTTGAACTTTGCCCTTCAAGTAGTGCAAAGTTCAAGTTTGGAGCCAACAGTTCAACAACTGAGGCATCACTGTATTTAACACAAATTATTTCATAGTTAATTGCCTGAATTAAAAGACAAAGCCTGTTTTAGACATCTAGACAAAAAGAAATTAAATCACCTACAAGGGATAAATCAGGTAGGCATCAGATTTCACAATATTCATCATAAAAGACAATGGGATACAAAGACAATGGTCTACATAGAAGACAATAGTCCACAAAGTTTTGAGAACAAAAAAAAAATGACCCATGAACATTTGTTGGGAAAAAAAAACCTGTTTAATAACCAAAGCCAGCCTATTAAGAGATCAATCAAAAGAAGAACTCTAACCTAGAGAAGGTACAACAAAAGGACTCTTGCTAGCTCCTGGATCCATTTACATATAGAAATAAGTAATTATCACAATTACAGTATCAAAACAGAATATGAATGTTACAAATCCAGACAATGTAAAAATACTAATCTAGAAATGGGAGGTAAGGGAGTAGAGATCGCTGCTATTCTCACCTTTTGAAGTCAGGATGTACCATCCATAACAAAAGTGTTAAAAAAATCTCAATAATCACCTTTACTTAACTGTACAATAGGGGTCCACAAGCTACTGTTAGAGGGCTGACCTCCTGTTTTTGTAAATATAGTTTCATTGGAACATAACGCCTTAGTGCGTGGAGCCTGCTATAACAAAATATCATGAGCTGGGTGGCTCAGAACAAGAGAAATTTATTTCCTATAGTTCTACAGACCTGGAAGTCCGAAGTCCAAGCTCTTAGATTCCATGTCTAGGGAGGCTCTGCTTTCCGGTTTACAGATGGCACCTTCTCACTGTGTCCTCATGTGGCGGAAAGGGTAAGATAGCTCTCAGGGCCTTGTTTATAACAGCACTAAGCCATAGTGACCTAATCACCTCTCAGAGGCCCCACCTCCCAATACCACCTGATTGGAGAGTGAGCTTCAACATTTGAATTTGGGGTGCACAGACATTCAGACTCTAGCACATGGCTTCATGCATTTTTAAACTATTTCCCATGCCACCTTCCAGCCATAACAATAGGACTGCACAGAGCCCACATGCCTGAAATGTCTACTATCTGGTCCTTTAAGGAAAAATTTACCAGCCGGTGCAGAGAAATAATTTTTAGTTCAGAGGAACTTTGTAGTAAATAAATATTTATTCAAGGTTTAATAATTTGTTGAGCTTAATTTAGCCCTTTTGGTCCTCCTAAATTCATGTCAAATTAAATTTAATAATGTAATATAAACTATTTTTACACACTAGTGTATCAATCATTCAAAAGATATCAAGGAAGATGGATCTTCTAATGCTATTTGCATGGTTTCTTAAATTGTCAACTTTGTGGTCCTGCATTGTTTGGAATCTTTATAATGAGCATATATCATCTGTACCAGAATAACAGAATGGTCTTTATATTTAAAAACATTGGAAGCAAATATATCAAGATATTAATGGTGATTCATTCTGATGGATGGAACTATGATTACTGTTTTCTTCTTTAAGCTTTTCTATGTTTTGAATTTATTTTTTAAAAATTAAGCTGTGTAATGTTTAGGCATAACGTGATAAAGTTCTGAATTATTGTTTTGCAAATAGTAATGAACAAACAAAGATCATGGTTCTGTATATAATTCTTTTGCTATCCGACAGTTCATATTATGTTATTGTGTGATATTTCCTGTCATATACAGACTACATCGTTCTCACATAAAATATAACATACAGCATGAATAACAGAGAAGCCAGAAGATGATATTTGAAATGGTTAAACAGTGAGTCAGCACGTTTGTTAGGCTGGCTTCTTTAACTTGCTTTGCTCTCAACCTACCTTTCCATTCTTTTCTGCACGCTCTTCCTCCTGGAATTTACACATTGGTCCAGCCACATACAGCTCCTCACCACTGGTGAAATCCTCCCGGGTCAGAATACTGTTTTACTTTGTCACCATCATTCTTTCTATCAATAACTGCATCCTCTTCTGTACCTTGTGTTAACTCAATGTTTCCTTTAAGATACCGTTTAAATATCATTTGCTGCAATGCATCTCAAACTCCACTGCACATCAGATTCACATGGGGGCTTTAAAAAATACCGAGGCCCAGGCCTCTGCTCAGCTATTCTGATTTAATTGTGCAGGGTTAGGGCCCAGGCAGCAGTATTTTTTAAAAACTCCCTTAGTGATCCTAATATACAGTCAGGGATGAGAGTCACTGCAAAGCCTTCTGCAGTACCAGCAGGCAGAGTTAATTACTCCCTCTTCTGCACAACCATAGCCCTTAGCTTCTCCACTGCTCGTGAAATTTAATGCTCATTGTTATTAAAGTTAGTGTTACATAGTAAGTGCTCAGTAAATACTGAAGATTGCTGCAATTCCTTCTTCCTCCAACCAGGTGTGTGTAGGCACAGTTGTCTTTCCATGGGAGAGGGACAGTGGAATGGGGTAGTGCTTCCTAGCCAGTGATCCTGTCCGAGGGATTTATTTTATTTCTGTAAACCAGAACCCTCCCCTGTGGTCCCTACACACTCCTCACCGTTTTTTCCCTATAGCTCTTGAGTCTGGCTTTCACACTGTTTTGACTGAAGCCATTTAAAGAATTGAAACATCGTCATGAATGCGTCGATTGCCTGATGGAATCTGAACATCACCTGCTTCCCATCCTCTCCTTTGTGTCACTCTTTACAGTCTGCTTTAGGCTGCATCCTGCTGTTTAGCTTTCAAGAGCTGGTTGCCAGGTGTTGTTTATCAAAGGCTTTCAGAAAACCCAGATAAATTATGCTCCCTGCCCCCTAGACTGCCAAGCCTGTGTTTTACATCTCCACGGTGTCTGACACTTTTATTTAAATAGAAGCTTTCTCTCTCCCTTCAGTTTGCCTTTGCCTCATTGACCCTGTTATCAGTCAGACAGGGAGGCCCTGCCCTTCTTGCCGCTGCTTTTCTGCAGCACCGTAAATGCCACCCCTGGAGTGCAGCGAGTGGGTGACTGCCTTAGGCTCCCTGATGAAGAGGAACTCTTGGAAGCTACTCTATCTAGAAGGGAGGTGGGGAGAGGAGCACTGAGGATGACAAACAGCCCCCAAGGTGAATCAGCAGGGCTGGATCCCAAGGTGACCACACTGCATGGGTTCCCTCTCTCACCAAGGCTCCCCTTCCAACTCTCCTGGAAGGAAATGGACTGCACTACCCTTTTAAAGCACTCTTTCTAGCAGAGCAGCACTGTAGCTCAGTGGAGGAGCACTTCCCTAGCATTCAGCAGACCCCAAGTTCAATCCTCAGTGTATACTTGGCTGCTTTATTGTTTCCCTGAAGTACCATATCCTGGCGGGGGTGGGGTGGGGTGGTGCTAACATTTTATTCACACAGATATTTCTCAGCCAACAAATACTTAATTAGTAAGGACTTAAGGAAATTTCTGTTTTACTTTTCTTTAAGGTCCCTGGCCCTTAGTAAGATGTGATATAACTGAAAGCAAATTTCGCCAGAGTAAAATCAAGTTAATTTTAAAACTGGAAAATCTGCGTACATCTAGTATACTGTGTAATCTGCAGCAAATTCACTCACCTTTCTGTCTTGAGTTCTTTACTAAATAGCAAATCATCACTTAGTTCCCTTGGAAGTTATGCAGATTAATTAATGTTTGGAAAATGACTTGAAACTTTAAACCAACCTATAAATACCAGACAGTTGCATTTCCCCTGCAGAGAGGCCCAGGTAATTTATAACCTCCTATAATAAAGGTAAAAATAGTGTACTTGGGCTATACAATTATATGTGATTTATGTGAAATGCATATAACCTTTAAAATTTAGAAGCCATTTAATAGAAACAATTCATATTTCATAACTGTAATAAAAGCCTTTTATGACTTTAGGAAAAGTAATTATCCACTGTAACTGATTTAGACACCATGTCTTTATTTCTGAGATCTGTGTAAGCGCCTACTCAGTATTTGTACTTAACCTGTTAGTACTGACTGACATGTTCAGATTCTCTCATTTTATTTTTTTAACCTCAAAACTCTAATATTTATTTCCTGGGAAATCTGCCTGTACAAAACTTTGCTGTATTCAAAACCTCCTTTGTCAAGATTTAGCACTTTTATATTGAAGTCATTAAAATTGAACAAAATCTTAATAGTTCCTTTATTAACTATGATACTGACTTTGCATAGTGGAAATCACTACATGTTAATTGATTTAATTAACTATTTTAAATTACACAGAATCCTGACAGAAGACAATAGCACAGGGTACTCCTGAGCAATAAAACTGGAGCCAATATTGCTGCTTTATTAAAACTTAATGAAACGATTCATAATCTTATTTATTGTTTACAAGAAGACTATGTTCACTGCAAAGGCAAAGATGTCTGCTGGAACCAGTTTTCCTTATCTTCTAGGTGAATGCTCAGAAGTTAATAAAAGGGTCCACCATCCCCAACCTCACAGTGCTGCCCGCTGCTTATTGCTCGGATCCCTATTTTGTTCCCGTCCCAGTCTCGCGGAAGGACACCAGTAAAGGTGAGTGGCTCTCAGGCCACGTTATACGTTGAAAAAGAAGGGAAAAAGCGAGCCGGGGCCTGCATTCGAGCTCCGCTCAAACATAATTCTCAAGGCGGCCTCGGACACCTCAGATCCCTACTCTGAGTTTCCTCCTCTATAAACCAGAAGCTTGGGCTAGATGGTCACTAACTTCCTTCCCACCTCAAAAACCTACCATTTTATGGATTTCATATTAATTTAGATGTTAGTGTTATAATGTAGAAAAATCACCGTTTATGTGGTATTAGAAATTATCAAGTTTCTGATGCTATTCTGGGTAGCAGTTTAGAAATCTTTTCCAGTATACTGCTTACACAGAAATATGAAGCCAGAATTAATGTAACTAGCACTTAAATTCTGTGTGTATATATGCTAGTCTTGCAGTGCCAGTAGATTTCTAGTTTTTAAACAAAAAAGACTTTTTAATGTTTAAAACTCATATCCCAAGTGCTCAGAACCATATCCAGCATTTTGTGGACATTAAATGTTTGTTGAGTGAATAAGCAAACAAAAGAATAAGCAAATGAAGGACTGGAGACCGAACATCACAGCGTAGCTCTCTTTACTTTTCCCTATTACTTCAGTGGCCAAATGTTAAATGATGCCCAAGCCCATCCTCTTTCCTAAGTGTAAATATAACTGAGTAAGATGGTCTCCAGCATTCCTGTCTCTCCTTCTACCTGTTGTCTGAAGTATGTAGAGGACCCGGAGTTGGTTCCCAAGGGCCTCTGGTTCCTAGCAATTCAAAGTGCTCTGTCTTCTAGCTGTTGTGTCTGCTGTGAGCTGACCCCCACCAGCTGGTGGCAGAAATCCCCAAGTCTCTCAGTTTGTTAAACTCCCCACAAACCTGTTTCCTTCCTAATTATGAGCCCTTTCCTCGGAATCTCTGAGATGCCTACTTTTTAATTAGCGTATGTAACATTTACTCCCTGGGACTAGAGAGCAACACCAGCAGCCTATTTCTTGCTTCAGTATCATCTTTTATTCTTCCCCAATCAAATCAGGATCATTGAAATAGTGAATGAATCAATCGGTCCTTACTTTTGCAAATAAAAACTGCTGTGAAACAAAAAAAATCTAGAATCATGGAAACTTGGTCAAGAAAAAGGAACATTGTTACCCTTAAATTACTTGCCAGAGAACACATGGCCCACCACAATATTTGTAATTAAGCAATTAATCAACATATACTTATGTCATACTTGCCATATGGCTGGTACTATGCAAGGTAACATGAGCTGCAGGAAAGCACAAGCTACAGAAATGGAGATACAGGGCCTAAGTTTTTCAGGTACTTAAGTGTCCTTAAGTGTCATTTAAACCTTACCCCAGTTCTACACAATTCCAGCATGAAAAGAATGATTACCTACAGCCCCAAGAGAAAGATGTTTTGGAAAATGCACCTTGTTTTACTACTTTTTCTTGAATTACCTAGCTAAATCCAAAAAAGAAAGCCTCTCCCTCGCTCAGTGGTTAGGGTTACAAGGTTCACAGTGCAGACCAAGTTCTCAGTCAGACTGTCTGCTACCGTCTCTGGCAAGAGGTCACAGTCTGACCTTTGGGTAAATTCTGAACTCTGAGCGAGCTGCCTGACCTGGCCCTCGTCCCACTCTCCCCTGTCCCGGCTTCTCTCTGTGCCTCAGCAGGCCGGTCAGCTAAGGCCTTCACAGACTGTTGCTCTGCATAATGATGTATTTATTTATGAACTCATTTAATGACTTCTCCCCACTAGAAGCACACAGTCTCTCTGCTTTACCTCTTTATCCCCAGCCCCCAGAGTAGTTCTTGATACATAATAGGCACCTAAGAAATACTGGCTGAATGAGTGACAGGATAAATGTGCTTCCAATTCCTAATCTACCTGGCGGGAAGGTAAGGGTGTTATGAGGACTTCATGTAACCATGGAGTTTAAAGATAATTTTTAAAATCACAACTTTCATGTAAGTATAAAAGGAATACATAGTAAAGGTTTTAATCCATTGATTCAAGGAGAAAATCTTTAACATGTGACAATTGGTTCAAAAGAGAACCAAAGAATAGAGCCTCTACAGATTAAGAATATTAAAATAAATTTTCAAATAGATGCAAAATTGGCTTTTCTGTGAGGAAGGATTTTCCTTTATCAAAGAGATTTTATTTTCTCATCTACAGATAATTATTAGCAGTACTATCTGCTTTTACAAATTAATCTTGACATCTACAGAGTTGTGAAACATTCTAGTAAATCTCTATGTTCAGCTAATCCTTGGACACTCCAGCAGTCCACTGAAAAGGTGTCCAGAAATCCTTTTTGATTATTCCAAACTTTTAAAAAATTTGTTTATCATCTCTTTGCTCAAAGTGACCTCAAACAAAATTATTCACAAAATAAGGCTGGTGTCATTAGGCTTGTCCTGATTATTTACAATAATCAGCAGAGATGATAATTTACCATGCAGGCCACCTTAAGCTCATTGTCTTGTAACTTTCCATAAGGAATCTCAGACTGAACTTTTAAAATCATTTATTATGCCTAGCATGGTGGCACATGCCTGCAATTCCAGCTCTTACGAGGCTGAGGCAGGAACTGTTGCAAGTTCAAGACCAGTGTGAGCTACAAAATGAGCTCAAGATCAGTCTGAACTGCATAGTGAGACCCTGTCTCAAAAGGACAAAAAATAAAATAAAATAAAATAAAATAATTTATTACTTGAAATTCTTAGGCCAAAGAAGCCCCAAAGCCTTTTTTTCTCCAGAATTAAGCTGCAGGTCCTATAAACTGGGGTCATTTCCTTTATTTAGAAGTCCTCCAAGTATCCTGAGGTTCTTGGGCCTGCAGGGTGTGACTTTCCCTACTACAATCTGGGCTGGTTTTTGTGGGAAGACTTTGCATACATTAGCTCTAGAAAGTCAACCTTAGTCCTGTAAAAGTAACTCATCATACCTGAGCAAATAAGCATCATTCTTAAATATGAAACATGAGATTCCAGCCAAGGCCTTGGTTGTATAAGTACCTTTTTCAGGTATATCTTAGTAAAAGGAAAAGAAATTATTATTGGGGCTGAAGATTTAGCTCAGCAGCATAAGTGTCTGCCTGGCAAGCACAAGGTCATGAGTTTGATCTTTGGTACCAAAAAGAAAAAAGAAAAAAGGTTATTATTGAAATTTTGCAAATTGCTATGTTGCCATAAAATGTAAGGAGCCTCAATGAGAGTTTCTAAGCTTGAAGTGTGAAGAAGCACATGTATAGCATCAGAAGTTCAAATTTCTTATTTTATAAGAATTTTAGGGATATCCACTTTATATAAGCACTTACTTACTTCTGTAAGCCAGTTGGACCAGAGCCCCTTTAAGAGGCCTTATTATCCGATTTATGAATGCCATCTGGAGACAGGAAAACATTCCACACTCACAGCAGAAGGTAACGGCTCTCTGAATTCCTGGTAGGCAGACGTCTTCACTGAGAGTGTGCATTCCCTCTGCGTTGCCATTTCAGCCACAGAAGAAAAGTAAACATGTAGACAAAAACTTGCTAGTACTGATGGCAGCATTGCCCTCCTTCCTTGTGGGCATGAATATTCCTAATGGATATGAACTCAACATAGATAAAGACTAACAAACTATATTCTGTATGATCTTTCACCCAGCAGGAAATAGATCTCTGTAAAACCTTAATCCATTTGCAGAGATTACCAAATTCCCAATCACTGCAGTTCCCAACAGGAAATAACTTGTCATTCATAAATGAATTAAAAAGAAAAGGAAATTAATAGAGAGTAGAATTAAAATAAAGAAACGAACACAAAGAAACAAATGTCAACAAAGTTCTATTGCCACTTTAAATTCACCTGTGGGAGCCAAGGAAAAACAGCCCTGGGCTCGATTGTCTGTAATGTTCTGCTGAGGATGATATTTTTAAAAATCATAAAGTTGGTCTGGGCATATAGCTCAGCGACACAGCACCGGCCTGGCAAGCGCAAAGTTGTGAGTTTGATCCCCGATATCAAAAAAATAAATAAAAATCATAAAGTAATGACTTATGCAAATATAAAATGAACACATCAAAGACTATCTTTAGCTCACTAATTAAATGAAGGAACTAGTAAGATGTCATAGTCATTTCTAAGAAGAACCCAAACAAGACATAGTTACAAATCATGACTATTAAAATTAATTTGCAGAAAGATGAAAAACTGAGATTTCACAGGAAGAATTATTCTCTATGTGACAGAATTTATTTGCATGTATGCAGATAAGAATTATTTGCATTGCTTTCATATCTTTACATTAATTTTATCTTTACAGGTTATAAAATAAACAATAAAAACAAAGGTTCAGAACCCTATAGAGTCAGATAAGCTTCAGTTTCCAGTGTTTGGATTAAGAAAAGAAATCTCTCTTATTTATTTCTAAGTGCTAACTTTTTCCCTCCAATGATAAATGCATGCACTAAAGTTGAGTTGCTTCCGTCAGCACAGAAGCAAGGGTTACAGTCATGCTCATGTTCATTAGAATTCTCAGAGAATGAAACTGGCTCTTGAAAATATACTGAACTGTAGGAAACTTTTCTCACATCTGCAAAACAAGCATAATTCTCATGCCAGAGATCTGATATTAACAATGAAAAATATTTATGAAAATAAAAAATTAATCTTACTATCTTAAGTTCATAATTCAGTCAATTCTTGTGTTATAAACATAGAACATTTTGAAGTGCTAACCTTACAAAAGTTTAAAAAGTTGTACTCTGCATCAGTAGTTCTTATGCTTTAAGAGATCCCACAGGCTTATTTAACATGTATGTCCCTCAGTCCCATTTCTGGTGGTTCTCAAACTTCTGTGTACCTAAGTATCACTTGGAGGCTTCAGCAATGCAGAGTTCTAGGCCATGACCTCAGTCTTTTGGACAGATCTGGAGTAGGTGCCAGGAATCTCCATTGTCAATACAATCTTCCTCGAAAAGATTCCACTAAAGATTTCTAGATATTTCTCTTTGGAACCCTTGTTTCATAAGAAAAGTCTACTTTGGCACCCTAACCCTTCTGTGACAATGTCGGAGACAATCCCTAACATTATAATAACTAGTTTAAAAACAATGTAATAGAGGTCTTAAAACAAATGGAATAGTTATCAGCTCCTCTTAGAATGTGTGCTAACTTCTTCAACATAGTAAAGTGTGGTACAAAGTTTATATGCCAAGAATTTGTGGATAAAATTAAAGTTCCTTACTTTTCTTACTGTTATACAAGAGAGAAACCAGAAATTGAAGTTCTACAAGTTCATTTAAATAGTTCTCAAATTTTTGAGTTTCTGGCTTTAATACAATAGTTCACCTTACTGAAAGTTCTGGCAGACTTTTTTCAATTATTCACTGATTTATTTATTTATTTTGTTTACTTATTTAACAAAGTCTCTTGTTTGTAAAAAGGCTTGATTTCAGCTTTGGTGATACAGCATGAGTTCCAGGAATTATAAATTTGTTGTATTAATACAGTGTTGCTCAGTTACACTACAATAACCTATTGGGTATTCACATCTTCAGGTGATATGATAAATAGCTAATGATAACTCCTTTTATAAAGTATGACTGATTATAACCAGAGGGCATGGTTTGAAGCACACACATTTCCTTTCAGAACAAAGGCTCATCTTAGTCATTAAGAATATGTGCCTGATTTCCCTGAATTTTAAAAAGAGTAACGATATTACCAATGATTGAAAATGTCATAAAAACAAAGAAGTTTTAGTTTGCCTTGAAATTATATTTCTACCTTAAAATGAAATTACCTTAGTGCAATTTTATTTCATATTACTGCTATTGGAATGACATTTTTCCCTGGTTAGAATATTAAGCTTAAATGAACGTGTACTGTTGCTGGCTTTTCATGCAAAAAATGAAGGTACTGGATGCACCCTCACAAATAAGATGACGGACATAGTAAGTTACACTTGTCAAATTTATGGAGTTCAGACTTTGTAATACAGCTCGAGTTAAACTCATATTCTGTTAACCTTCCTTTGTAGGAATTTTAAGTATGATGGAACGGGGACTGATTCCCTCAACAGCAAGGATTACCTTTCAGAACCCACCCATCATGCCCAGAGCAGCTCCTCTGCACAGTTTTGACAAAGCACATAAGATTTCAACTACAAGTAAGGCGCTGCTGTATGCTTAGCTGGAGTTACACAAAACTTGCCTCTCCCCCAGTTTCTGAGTAGCCAGTTTTTATCCTTGACAGTTGGACAAGACAAAAGGCATAAACATCCCGACTTCTACTTTAGTGGATAAAGTAACATGAGCCATCTTTGTAAAGCACATTTGGAGGACGCATTCTCTGTGTGTGCTTTCTTGGTATGTATTTTTGAGGTATATGCAGTTTGGTTGGGGAAGTAAGACAGATAAAGATATATAAATAAAAATTCAAAGTAGAATAGAATAAAAACCAAGTGGACATTAACATCTAGTGCTATAATAGGGGCTCAGAGGAATGATGGTTGGGGGTGAGATCACGGAGAGAAGACTGGGTGAAATAAGGCATTATAGAAAAGCATCCACCTGGAATTCTGTTAACTAGTTGTAGCGTCTCAGGCTGGCCATTCACTTCATCTGGGCCTTGGCTTTCCTAGTTATAAAATAAGAAATTTGGATAAAATTAACTCACTTATTCAATAAATATTTGTTGAATGCTTGCTTATCCAACTTAACATTTAGGTACTGGAGATGCAAAAGAGGGTAAATCAAGTGGCATTTTTTGTTCTTAGGATGCTTTTATTATGGTGGGAGACATGAACAATAAGCAGGTAAGTAAATGGGAATTTATGCTAATGACAGGGATCAGAAATAAGACACTGGGTTAGAGAGTGAGGGACAGGGCTCCCTGCTTGTGAAGGGAGTGTCAGGAGATGTCTCTCAGAAGACACAGAAGGCTTGCACTAAGATCTAAGTGATAAGGGAGGGGGTGAGCCACATAAACATCTAGGGAAGAATGTTCTAGACGCAGACTGAAAGGACTATGCCCTGCGTGGCATTACGTAGTGGAGGCAGGATTAAGGATGTTTATTTTAAAGCCACTCCCTCTTTCCCTTATGACAACTTCCTTTTCCCTGTCCCAGTGGCACGAAAAAGGCTCCAACCTGTCCCGTGCATCATCAAATGCCCACCCTAAGCGCCACCCCTGTCAGAGTTTATAAATACATCCCACACCCTGCTTTCGCTTTTGGGTCAGAGAATGCCAGGCTTCTGTAGCCATGGAGTTCTCACCACATCCTCGGAATAAAAGCTACTTTTATATTATATTTTTTCTCTCTTATTGCGCCGAAAACCTAACATAGACCAGGACAGGGACAAAGGCCCTGCAGAAGTGAGCAAGACATGAGCAAGGGACAGAAGGGAGGTGATCAGGCTGGAGAAGCCAAGAGGGGTCATACGATGTACAAGGGGTGATCAGTGAATGTTTAAATTTTAAAATTTATTAAAATTTAAAAAACCCACACATTGCCATGAATTCTCCTCAGAATACGCCTCCCCACTTTGAATATACATACACGTGCCATCTATTCTTGGCACTGTCTGGAGCAGGTCTGGAAATCCTCTTTTGTGAATGTCTTTAAGAAGTCTGATTAAAAAATATGATGAATGCTTCAGCTGAGTACCATCCAACAGAGAGACAGGCTCACAAAAACCCCTGTATTCACCAGATCTGTGCACTGTGCAACTTCTGGGTCTTCCCCAGAGTCAAAACGGCCATGAAAGGTAAATGTTTTGAACCCATTCAGGACAAGGCAGCCTGACACGACAGCTAAAGACATGCAAGGGACTTCCGGAACTGTTTCAGAAAGTGGCAAAAATGATGAGATAAGTGTGCTGAAAGTGAAGGGGAATCTTTTGAGGAGAATTAATGGCAATGCATATTTTACTGCAATGAAGTTTTAAAAATTTAAATACCACATTTTTTCACATTTTGTAGGCTAAAGAAGAAATTACACAATGTCTTCAAATTTCATTCTTCCCTGGATCCACTCTTTTAGAGTCAGTATATTCATGACATGTTATCTTGATTTCCCCCTTTCTGAAAGATAATTTCTTTGATTATAAGTATTCATAGGGTTGATGGTTCTTTCTCTCACATTTGAATAAGAGTTGTGCTATTTCTTTTTTGGTGCCCACGTTTTCGGATAACAAATCCACTGTCATTTGCATTTGATTCAATACAGGTAAAGTGCTGCTTTTCTCTTGCTGTTTTTGACACTTTCCCCTGCAGTCTTCAGACATTCAGTTAGGATGAGTCTTGATCCAGATTTGTTTGGTTCTATCCTGTTTGGCTCATTGTCATGAATCTGTAGATTTGTATTTCGCCAAATTAGGGAAGGTTTCATCTGTTACTTGAGTACTTTTTTAAAGTCTTGCCTCATATCTCTTCCCCAAGGACACAAACGCCACATCTTTTGTTATATTACCACACAGGTCCTTGAGCCCCTATTTCCTTCTTTCTTGAACCCCAAAATTTGGATATTTAATACTGTCCCACAGTTCCCTTCTGTTTTCCTCATTCTCCATTCTTTTTTCTCCTCCAACTGTGTTTTTTCAAATAGCCTATGAATCTTCTTCTGTTTGATCTATGCTGATATTGATGTCATCTGTCTTTCTAATTTCACCAAGTGTACTTTTCAGCTCATGAATTTCTGACTGATTTTTTTTAATTTTAAAGAGAGGAAAATAATAAAAACAAAGACACAGAATTCCAACTGCTTTGAAGATAGCAACATGCAACCTATTAACTACTGTTAATTTCCTGTTATTTTGTTTCAAACATTTATATCATTTTAAAACTTTTTTAAACTTAAAAAAATGAAAACAATAAAAATCAAATTGTGTTATCAATTTTTAAAAAATGAGTGTACATATATCACTGTGGTGTGGTTTTTAATTCTTCTGGGAAAATACCCAAGAGGGGAATAGCTGGGTCAAATGTGATTTCTAATCCTAGCTTTTTGAGGAATCTCCACACTGATGTCCATAGAGGTTGCACCATCTACACTCCCACCAACAGTGCAGAAGGGATCCTTTCTCCCCAGAGCCCCTCCAGCGTTTGTTATTTGTCGATTTCTTGATGACAGCCATTCTTTCTGGAGTGAGATGGAATCTCAGTGTGGTTTTAATTTGCATCTCTCGAATGACCAGTGATGTTGAACATCTTTTTCATGTATTTATTTGCCATTTGTATTTCTTTATCTGAGAAGTGCGTGTTCATTTTTGGATTGGGTCTTTGAATTTGGGGGGCTGATTTTTTTTCAATACTTTATATGTTCTAGATAGAAGTTCTTTGTCTGAGGGACAGTTTCTTCATGATTTTTAAAAATTGTTTCCATGCTTGCTTCTGCAGCACATATACTAAAAATTGTTCCTATCTCTAAGTTTCTACAAGAGTAGTGAAACATGTCTGTGTTTTCTTCAAGCTTAATGAGCTTCCCTAAAATGGCTGTTTAAATTCTCTGAGAGTTCTCCTTACTGGTTACTATCTGGTCAGTTTCTGTCACTTAATTTTCAGTTGTAGATGAGGCCATCATTTCCCGAAACGTCTTGATGCTTGTTGGTGTGTGACCACCAATGTCTCCAAGCTGTGTCCCACTCTGAACCCACCACCTGCTAAAACCACAACACTGGGGTGAAACCAAGCCCATGCTGCTATTGGCTGCCTCGTGGTATAAGCCGTGTTCTGCAGATCTGACCCTTACAAAAACTCCAGGCAAGAAGAAGGGAAAATATTGGTATTGGTCCCTACCCAGAAGCTATATTGATTATATTCTCTTAAATCTCACTGGTCACATGACTGCCCTCAGTACAAGGAAGGGAGGGAAGTGAATCTCCAGGTTGTAGTTTGCTCTCCTGTTGCTAAGGCCTAATACCTGACACCTGAAACTTCCAGGAGGAGCGATTTACTTCAGCTCCGTTTCAGAGGTCTTAGTCCATGTTCTGTCGACCTCTAGGCAGAAACATCATGCCATTAGGGAGTGGCAGAGGAAGGCTGCTCAACCCATGACGTCTGGGAAACAGTGCAAGGGAGGAGCACCAGAGAGGAAGGGGACATGAACAGATGAAGTCCCCAAGATCCACCTCCATGACCTATCCAGACATACCGGAAGTATGCCTTCCTAATCGCCTAGGCATGTTCAAGTCAATCCAGTAAGTCAGGACTAACCATCACACCTGGGATAGAGTTAGAGTTAGCATTAAGATGAGGGACACATTTATACTAAATATGTGGTATGCTGAGTTATGCTTAGTCTAAATCATTCACAAAAATTCTGAATTTTCTTTGTTAGATATTTAAATATTTTTAATATCTGAGATATGCTAAAATTATTGTTTATCTGAAATTAAAATTTAATTGTGTGTCCTTTATTTTTTTGCTAAACCTGACAACCCTAGGCACTAGACATATTATCACACTGAAAATTTTGTAAAATTTGTAAAGAAGAAAGAGGAATTGTTACTTGGCAGTCAAACTATCAATAATTACCACAGAAGCATACGAGTTTGTCTAGAAAAACATGAGTTTATTCCCTCTGAAAAATTACTCATGGTAAATTACATCATAAAACTTTTCCCAGAAGGGCAGTTGAGTAGCAAAATAAATATAGGATATGGTTTTGTTAAAGATGAAGACACAGTCCTCAAATACATATGTCCCATAAAACCAAGACTATATAAAGCTACAATTCAGTGACAGCATTTCTGCAGGTAACTAAGGCAATTTTTAGAGACACCATTAACTGTGGATTGTCTGGATGACATTATAAATCTCTGTGGTCTTTATCTTACTAAATTCTATTAAAATTTTACTAAAGGGCCAGGGATTTAGTTCAGCAGTGTAAGTGCCTGCCTGGCAAGCGTGAGATTGTGAGTTCAATCCCTGGGACAAAAAAAAAAAAAGTAATAGTAACATAAAATAAAATCTTACTAAAATCTTTAAAATTTGAAAACCTGCCAATTGCTATTTTTGTTTCAACATGAGAATCTAGCCATAAAGCCTACTTATCTGTAGGAAGATGAAAGTTAAAAAAAAAGCATACGAGTTTGCAGGTATTAAGAATAAGAGGTGTTACTGGTGAGTGTGTGGATTAAAGGCAGCCTAGGCTGGGAAGGTGGATGTATTCTCCAAAAAGGGCAACAGGAAAGGAAAGCACATTAGTAAAGGCAAAAATGTGTAGGGCTCAAATGGGTTGCACATGCACCAAGGTGCCCTACCCAGGGTATACATGTTGCAGGGAGTTGCGCTAGAGAACCCAGAGCGGGGTAAGACTGGGTCAGACGCAGCAGACAAATCCCTCATATAGAAGCACATTTCAGAGCTCTGAAATTCTTGCTACTTTTTTCAAAGATGGCTGAATATATTCCTTGTAGCCTACTAGAGGTAAGGAATATTTTTGTAGTGAGATTCTAAATTATACATTGATATCCTTTACTAGCATGCTGTTTTGATCATTATCTGTCAATTTTTTCAAAATCTGTCAATTCTTTCAAAAATTGTTATCACAGAACTGACAGAGAGAGGGGTTGAGTTGAAGGAACCAAGATAAAAGAAGCCTCACTTATTTTATTCATTTAATCATTTAAATAAATTATTCTTTCTTTTTAGGGGGGAGGGGGTACCGGGAATCAAACTCAGGACCTTATGCTTCAGGGAGGCACTGAGCCACTGAGCTAAATCCCCAGCCTGATTCTCTTTCTTAGGGTAAGAAACGTAAGGATTCTTCTCCCCTGAGAATGTCAGGCTTGGGCTGTTTGTAAAGAGCAGTTAAATTTGCTGCCAGGCAAAAGCAGAGATGGGTTAAGAAACTTACCTAGCATGAAGGTCTGGCCCCCTACAGACTCAAGATGTTCACCAAAATATGTTGCTCAGAGATTTAATTAACTTCGGAAATAATTTTTATGGGGCTATTCCCTTGTTTCACTTCAATTTTTTAGAGCCACCTTTTTTACTGGGTACACAATGGGATAGCCCATCCTAAGTAACATGCGTGTGAACTTGGGCATCTGGCTATTGAAAGAATCTCATGGTGAAACATCGTGGGATAAAGGTTACTCTCTAACTTGCCTGCTTTTGAAAATTGCTTTGCATCCAGTTTGCATGGGCTGACTCATGGAATTTGCCCTCCACGTACCAGCTGTCCTTCTGAAATCACAGATAGCTCCCTGGGTGGATACAGGAATGACTGATGGCCAGTGGACAGTGGGTGCAGGGCCGTCTGATTTTCCAGATCCACCCTATGCCTCAGCCGCTCTTTCTAGAAGAGGTGATGCTGCTCCTCGTTTCTCCACAGTGCCCATCACTGTACCTCAGAAACCAACACTGGCTCCTGCTCAACAAGTGACACCCAAGAAACAAAAATCAAAGGTATTCATAGTTTCAACTACAGAAAGAACACTGTTTTTATTTATAATGTCATCTGAGAATTTTGGTATCTCTTACACAGGTGTGTTATTTTCTTTCTTTCTTTCTTTCTTTCTTTCTTTCTTTCTTTCTTTCTTTCTTTCTTTCTTTCTTTCTTTCTTTCTCTGTAAAGCTAGGGATCGAATCTATGGCCTCGTGTGTGTTAGGCAAATGCTGTAGCAGAGCTACATCCCCAACCCCTGACTTAAAAAGTGGTGGGTTCCTATACAAGACCAGGCTATCACAACACTGTCAGTGGAGTCTAAAATACTCGGTCTTGCTGCACTATTGTGAGAGAAGCTAAGTGACTAAGTCGGCATACATTGCTAGCTGGTCAGGGGTCTGGGATACACGAGGTCTTGCTTTGTGAAGTTTTACTGTTCAGTATCTCCTTTGTGTTTAAGCATGGGGTAAAATGGCAAGGCCTCCAATTTTGCACAGAAAATCTTCATGAGGAAGAGGAAGTAGTACTACGTTCTTTTATATTGGTACAACGCCAGACACTGTGACTTATCCTTAGAAAGATGTCCCCAGTTGCAAGGTGCTGGACTTTTTGTAGCTTGTTTTTTTGTGCTTATGGGTCACAGACTTGCTTGTGATAATTGAAAGTTTTCACTAAAAAGGAGACAGCTGGCAGTGCTGCTTCTGGTTTACCCACATGGTCATGTTTTCAGCTGCAGTCATTAAAAAAAAGAAAGAGAAATTGCAGGGTGGCACCTAAGAAATTAATCCCTGTGTGTCTCCACTACAGTACCTGTTCTTACCCTTTATCTTTCAAAGCCCAGCTCTTCCTAGGAGGTTTTCACTTTGTTTTCAACCCTGGTGGGCTGTGGCCCCTCCAGAGCTTTCCAGGCTGTTTATGTAGCAGCAGGTCATGTGACACCCAAAGTTGCCATGGCAAATATTTGTGTTTCAAGAAAAATGTGGGTAAAAAAAAAAAAAATCAATGTAAATGGCCAAATCCCAAGACAGACAGGCCCTTAGGCCAGTGTTTGGCTGGCACCAAGATTGTTTGAAATTCAGCAGTTTAGCAAGCAGGCTGCGGGGAGGTCACAGGTAGAGGCACCCATTTTGGTTCTCACCCTGTGCAAGCACTCAGATCCCAGTTTTACAGAGAAAAACCTACAGGTAATACAAACAACAGAGTTTTATCCTAAAAACAAACAAACAAACAAACTTGTAAAAAATTACATATCTCCTGAAGGTAAGTTAGCCCCAGCTTTAATTTCCTCTGCTGACCTCACAAAGCTTTCTCCTATGGTTAGAAGCAATAATAAAGATCCCCTGCCCCCGCCAACCTCCCGCGGTGCAACATTTCTGAATTCTCTCTTCAGTGGTAAATTCGATTGTTCATATACTTTGTGGGAAGAAAACTGAACATGGAATTAAAAGGCCAAAGAAAGGTGCAGTGTGCCCAGCCTCATGCCAGAGGAGGCACAGACTTTTGAGCTGGCTCTAGGCACCAGGCACTGCAGTATCACAGGTGAACCCTGTCCTGTAACCGCTTCTCCGGGGTTTCCCTGGAAGAGCAGCCTGGCATCTGATTATAGTTGTTTTGTACATATTTACTTCGTCAAACTCTTTCCTCAGTGCTAACAGGGCTGGGAAGGCAGAACATCCTTGTCTGGGAGTGGGAAAGGCCTAACTATTAGCTCTCTGTCTCCCTGCAAAGAGGGAACAGGCCAGCCCAGCAGGGCAGCAGCCACAGGGTTGGGGAGGCTGAGCCTTCTATTTGTTTTGTGAAATTTCCCATGAGAGTCATTGTGATTCAAACTATGTCTCATTCTTCATTGTAGGAGAGAGGCGGAAGGTCAAGAGGACAATCCAATGGGAAGGTCTGTAATTTGTGTGACTAGTTGAAATTTGGGGTCTGTCACCTGATGTCCCTTCTTTTTGCTGCGGGGCAAAAGTATAGGAGGCCGCTTGACAGCTAGACATGGCAACCATGTTTCACTTGTAAAACAGGCCACATTTTCAGAAAAAGCCATGGTTTGCTTAAATTTGTTTCTTGCTGTCTGTTGGGACTGAGTCACTTTTTAGTCTTTGGTCCAAACAAGTAATTGATGTGTGAATTACATCACAGTATATATTACATCAAAGTATACTTAAAAGGAAATAAGGTATTAAAAATGAACTCAGTTGTCCCCCAGCATTGCTTCCATGTGTGCATATATGTACATGGACGCAGACATGCACGTGCATGCACACATATATGCTGCATGTATGATGTAGATCAAGGTGTGGGATTCAGAGTTAAATTGACCACAACAACCAAGGGAGCTGAGCTACCTCTTCTCAAGGAGAAAGAGCCCACCTTTGGGCCTCCTTCTGCCTCTGCAGAACTGTAACTAGACAGGGCCGTATTTACAAGAGCTGCAGACAATCCCTCCAAACCTAGACAGACTGCTCCTAGATAAGCTCATAGCACACTCAGACGCTTCCCCCAGGTCCTCTGATTTCTCACCATGAGGAAACTATGAGCCTGATTCAGCACTTCTGAAACAGAATGCATTTGAAGAACCTGGCATTCTTGATTTGGAATATTTTTAACTGCTAATGCTGATCGAGCATGTCCTTGTGCGTGGAATTGAGCACCTGCCACACCCATGGGACCCTCATGGAAACCCCAGGACTTCTGTGCTGTGACTGCCCTCAGCTCCACCTAGATGGTGAAGGGGTTCGGTGATGCTGCGGACACAGGCTCCGGAGTTAGCGCTCTCGCCACAGACCAGTTATGACCTCTTCCCCATGGGCTTGTCCTCCAAATACTACTACCACTCCTGTCACTGCCCCTGCCACTGTTACTATCACCAGCAGTAGTGAGAGTTTACTGCATGCCAGGCTCTGTTCCCAGTGTCCTCACAGCTCTGTGCAGTAGGGACTGTCATCATCAATGCCACTGGGAGGAGCTGAATACAGTGAGGTGAAGTCATCCAATGAGTAAGTGACAGAGCCGTATGACTCCAAGAGCTCCAGAGCATTAGAAATCTTCTAAGTATCTCAACCATCGTTGATGGAAATCTTATTGTAACACAGTGTGTCCCTTCCTGCCCAGTATAATTTAACTTCTCTATCCAGGGTCCTGTGTGCCTTCGTTTCCTAGGTTATAACAGGGTGGTTGTCCTCTCTGCCATCATGTCTGCTTTTGTCACCTCTGACTTTAACAGTCTTTCCTGTCTGCTCGATTGGTTGACCAAATAACCATAGCTGAAAAAGCTGAGTAAGTGTAAGCTGGTCACACTCTGTATGCAGGTCCGAAGAAGAAAATAATAAGCCGGCCACACTCTGTATGCAGGTCCGAAGAAGAAAATAATAAGCCATAGTACAGTTTGTAGCATGAATTACTTCAAAATAATTCAAGGAATGTCTGACTTAGGGGCTGGGGATTTAGCTCAGCAGTGAAAACACCTGCCTGGCAAGCTCGAGGTCATGAGTTTGATCCCTGATACCAAAAAAAAAAAAAAAAGACTTGAAGTTGCTAAAATTGCATCTCTCAGCAAATAAATTTTTTGTTATCTTACAGCAGGCATATCAACCGCTATGCTAAAATCTACTTAATTAATATTTTGATAGTTTTATCATTATTTTCATGGCTAAAAGGAGCAAACAATATACTTGTTGGGCAGTACAGGCACAGACTATATTCATGAGTAGGCCTGCTTCTGGGAAGGAGGAAAAAGACTGAGACTAAATTTTACATTTATGTGCAGATTGATAGATGATGCATAAAGAGAGCAGGTGTCTGCGGTATTTCACATTATTCTCTGTGTGTTCAAAAGTCTCCCAATTTATTATTGTTTTTTAATTTTTATTTAACGAGGAAAAAAAGCATGTAAAGGGTAGAGATAATACAGAATTTCAGAAAAAAGATAAACAATAAGAAATCACTAGTTGATAAATTACATATTGTCCTCTTAGAAATGGTTGTTCAAGTTACAAAATTAAAGCATACAAAGTAGATCGTCAAACAGTAAGAGTGTAAACGGCTACGCATACATGAGTCTCTACATGTATTTCTATCCTTTCTGTATTAGAGGGAAAAACAAAACTTAGTAATGACAAAACAAAACAAATTCCTATAAAAACATGAAACCAAAAAGTCGTATAAAACCACAGTACAAGGTGATCTACAATGATTGCTGTATTGTTTCTTATTATCTTCAATAGAATTACCTATATCATCAGGCATAAATGAATATAGCAGCATAATTAAATATAGCAGTACATAACAATATTAGTAAAAATAAAACATTGTAGACAATATAAAACTTCAAAGGCAGGTAATAATCAAACCAGAGTGGATATTCTAGTGAATCTTGTCATCTTCAGTGTAGTTGCCTATACTCTGAGACTTGATACTATCAATCATAACAGCTTTGAATAAAATCTACCAATACAAAACAGTGATCTAACAAACCAGATTTGATTACAATCAGTTATGGTAAAACAGTGTAGGTTTTACAGAGCTTTAGATTGACTTAATTGGAAATTAAGGATGATTACCGTACTATATCCTGTTATTTTCGGGATTACACTTTGTACCCTCAAATCTAGTACAGGTAGAATGACTGGAACACAATATAATACATCTAAGCAGAGTAGTGTGAGTAATGTGGGTTTTTAAATCCTGGTGCACTATTAACAATATAGTGTATCAAGGCCATTTGTGTTAGAGATTATAGCAAACCTTCTTTGTCTCATTTCTGCTATGCTATTTTTCTGCCTGTTTGTCTACTTTTCTCCTTCATTCTGTTTCCTGCCCCACTCACTGAGGCCTTTTTGCCACTGTTCCTAAAATCCTGGTATTTTTTTTTCTCTCTCTAGAATGTCCTTCAGTATTCTCTGTAGGGTTGGATTGGTGGTCACAAACTCACCCAATTCCTCTTTGTCATGGAAGCATCTTGTTTCTCCATTAATTTCTAGTGACAGTTTTGCAGGGTACATCAATCTGGGCTGGAAGTTATTTTCTTTCAGGGCTTGGAATATTTCGCCCCAACCTCTTCTTGATCTGATGGTCTGTGTTGAGAAGTCATCCATGATTCTGATGGGCTTACCTTTATAGGTAATCTGTTTCTTTTCTCTGACGGCTTTTAATATTCTGTTTTTATATTGAATTTCTGGGGTCTTGATTATTATATGTCTGGGTGTAGATCTGTTTTGGTTGTAGGTGGCTGGGGTTCTGTATGCCTCACATAACCAAATGTCATTTTCTTTTCCCATGCTTGGGAAGTTTTCCTTAATTATTTCTGTAAAGAGCCTTTGTAATTCACCTGTATGTATTCCTGCTTCTTCATTCACGTTTCTTATTCTTAAATTGTAAATTCTCTTGTCATCTTCTAGCCTTTGTATTGTTACTGCCTGTTTCCTTGTTATTTTTAAGAGATCTTTCCTTTCTTCATCACACACTGCCAACTTGTCTTCAAGTTTTGATAGTCTATCCTTAGTTTCTTTTAAGGCGTTTTGCCAGCTTTCAATGGAATTTTTAATTTCCTGGTAGTCTTTTTGAATCTGCTTCATGTATTCTACATTTTCTTTATATTCTTTATTGAATGTTTCTCTCCTTTTTTTGTGTTCCTCCCTTCTACCATCTGTATCTTCCTGAGAGATGCTTCCTGAGAGCATTTCTTTTATTACTCTACTCATACCTTGCTTTACCTGATTTAATATTTCAGTTTTGAGCTTGTCTACAAGGTCCCGAAGATATCTTTTAATGTCCATTGAAGCCATGCCTGCTGTTACATGTTTGCTGCCCTCAGTTGCCCTTGTTTTTCCCTCTCCTGGATCAGGGCTCTCAGGGTTCTGGGGTGGGGGCCTCCTCCTGCCTCTCTCTCCTGTCATGGTCCCAGCTTCCTCCACACAGGTCACATTGCAGGTCCCAGCCCCCTTCCCTGTTGGCCATGCCTCCTCCGCAAGGGTCCTCCTCCTTCTCCTGACTGCTCTTATAACTGAGGTGCAAGCAGCAGCTGACTAAGCCTACCCCTCCCCACCGGGTCAACCAAACTGCAGAGGCCTTCCCCCAGTTAGTGCTTGCTAGGTGCAGGGAATGGATTTGGGACGGCTCATTGGGTCCCAGCCAGGGGCATGGCCCAGTCCAAGCACATCCCACAAATCTGCTTTGGGGAGGGAGGAACCAACTGAAGTCACTGTTGCTCCCAGTTCAGCCCTGCCAGATTCCAACATGTCACCCATTTGATCAAGCCCTTCCCGTGGGGGCGGGGTCCCAATCCCAGTACTGACCATAGATTAATGAAAGTCCCTTTGCCAGCTCCGCTCTCCATTGGGCTCTCCAACTCCCAACTTCAGAGCTGCTCTGCTTCCCATGAGTCATGGTGGGAACGAGTTTGAGCGGCTCTGCCGGCCGTGGTAGATTCAGGCTGGTGCAAATTCAGTCTGCTGCAAAATTGGTGGGTCGCAGTGAAAACACTGTGTCCAACTGTTCCAGTTGTAGTCCCAATGTATTGGACGAGCTTTTTTATGTTTTAATATCTTCCTGTGTCAAGAGGATCCCTCTCCTTCTGTCTGGGTCTGTCCAGGGTGTTTTATTCTGGCATATGAGTTGTTTCTCCCGGGAGGCTCTGTATTTTGTTGCTCATTGATCGGCCATCTTGTCTTCCTCAGAAGTCTCCCAATTGAAAAAAGAAGAGGAAACCCTATTTCCTAAGTCACACCTCTGTTGTAAGATTTCCTTTGCTGTGTAATAACATTCTAATCTCATACCTGGGGGGTCTTCTCTTAATTATTGTTACATTGTTACTTGCCTCTTAGTCTTTTCCTACGTGTACTGGTGATCTCATTAGACAACTGATTATTTTAAGGGTGAATCAGCAGAACTACTTTAATCAGGCAACATGTATGACACTGGACATATCACTGCCCCTACCTGGCCTCATTCCTGCTATCTGTACAAGAGGGAGACTGAACCAGATAACGTCAGGGACAGACGGGCTTTCACCCGCCCAGTCCTCACCCCACAGGACCAGGAAGGGAGAGAGGCAGAAGTGCCAGGTGGGGCTGTCTAGGCTCCTTCTACACATAGCAGCGGTATTATCTATTTTCCCTCTTTACTGTCATATTGTGTCATGTTTGGACAGTGTTCCAGACTTTAAGATACAGACTTTGAAAGCCTCGAGGTGATCTCTAGCAGCAGTTTTAGTTTAACATGTCCTATCCAGCAGGGGCGGATGACGCCTATCTTTCAGGGAGCACGGGACGCCTCTCCCGAGGACTTCAAGTTCCCAGTGCAGTCTGGTCTCCTTTCTTGTCCTGCCTGAAGGGTGAGAGAGAGGGCCGGGCTCACCGTGATGAGAATCGGAGCTCTGCAGCTAGAGATCCAGGCAGAGACGCAGAAGCAAAGCCAAGGCTACTTTTTTTTCTTTCAAACTTCTCTCATGAAATGCCATTGAAGGAAGAGGGGGAAAATTCCCAAAACAAACAAACAAACAAAAAAGCCTGTAGAATTTTTAAAAACCATTTTGCATTTTTTCTAACTTATTAGAAATTTCCACCCTCACTTATGCTTTTTTGGCATTAAAGTTTCAGAGTGGAATTACTCATCTGGTTTGTTTGAAAAACAATTTGTTTTTTTCAAGAAGTAAAAACTGTAAGGATCTTTTTAAACTATTTTTTTGGAGCATTGTCTAACTACATTTTTATTGCATGTAGTCAACAGTTTTACTTGTATACATCAGAAAAATGAACTAAGTAATTTTTTTACTCTATCTCTTTTATTTAACAAATTATGTCCTAATCATTTAAAACTTTGAGAAGTTTAGAAAGGAGAGAAAAATGACAAAGTATGCAAGAACTTTTCCCTAACAGTATCACAGTCCTCTGGCACTATCCTATTTGGGGTAGTGCTTTGTTGGTATCACAATATGTACTCAACTATGACTTTACACTTTTACCTAAGAATTTACCATAACCTTTCACAATATGATTTAAAACTCATTATAACATTTTAATGGCTATATAACATTCTGTGGTAAAAATATACCTTAAAATTATTTGCCGTTTGGCTTTGTTCAACATTAAAATGTGAAATTACTAGTAAGTTATTTCCAGTTTTTCACTGTTACCAACAAAACACCATGAACGTCTTTCATCTTTGCATGTAAACCTTTGTATTTAGAGCACCTCCTAGAAGTAGAACTCCTTGGTCAGTGGGTATGGACATTTTTTTGGATCTGAGTAACTAACTTTCCTATTATTGTAGTGCTCCAAAACTCAAGCTGTGAGTTTGCAGTAACTCACATGATGACAGAACAGCCTTGTGTTATAAAACCAGTCTAAGTTGCCAGGAACATAAGTTTCAGTATTCATACATTAACTTGTCCAGTCATTCAGCAAACCCTTATTGACCTTTTGTTGTATGCCAGCAGTGTACGAGGGAGCACAACAGTGAATGGAGCCGCCAGCCAAGTGCTTGCCCTCTTGGGACTTACACTGTAGTGAGGGAGGCAGATGATGAAGACACATTCTATTGTCAGAGAGTGATCAGTGATACAAAGAAAGTAAAGCCAAATGCTCTCAGGTATAGAGTGTGTGTCAACGTGGAGCGCTACAAGAGTTCAAGTATAATATTCTTAGTGATGTTACCAACCGAATTATCATACACACGTTTTTCCTTAAGAAAATCAGAACATCATGCTTTATACGCTGGTAACTGTGGTCTTTTCTGAGCCCAGCTCCTTCTTCTGTACCTGCAGAGAAAATGGTGATATGCTTTTGCTCAGGGATCTGGAAAGGGGCCTGCTTTTGATTCCCATCCTGACAGGCTTCCTATACATATTCCCAGCAGATTCAACCCATCCATCGTAATTGTCCCAAGTGGTCCTTAACAATGTCACATTCTCTCAGGAAATATTTGAAGGGTAGCAGAACAGATGAGATCAATGCAGCAGTAAAGAAAAATGTGCCTCTAGAAAAGGAAATTTCATATTTGACTGGAAATAGGCTCCCCCACTTAAAACATCTTCCCGATTCTGTTTGATCTTCCACTAGGATGTGATCCACTGAGTGTTTTTTTCCATCTGAGTGCATCTAAGGGTAGGGATTTTGCTCCTCAGGACGTGTTTTGGGGTTCAGAAAGACTCATTTGAATAATGATATCTTTCAAAGCAAGCCATCTGAGTGGCCTTTACACTCTGTTCTTTCCCATTGTATATCTCTGCTCAGTGAGTTCTCTATTCATGCCTTTTATTCCCTTTATAACAGATAAGGACTCTGACCCTCACTTTTAATTGATAGTTAAATCTTGGGCCTTTTCTAGGAACTGAATCTCTGTAGCTATTTGTTGAGTTGCAGGCCTACCACGTCAGACAGTGTCATTCTTTAGGGTTTTCTTCTCAACCTTGGACATTAGGCCTTACGGGCAACTTGCCATCTATTTTGGTTTGATGGTTGCTAGAAACAATTTCTGTCTGGAAAAAAAGGAAAAGGAAAAAGAATCCCCCCAGTTCTGTCTCATGATGGAGGAAGTGGTGCCGTTGGAGAGAACCACCTTTGATTTGACCCTAGCACAGGGCTTCATTTCAAAGCCAGCACCCGCCCCAACTCTGAGAGGGTGACATGGTAACTCAGAAAGTTACAGGGAGTGAAAATTAGAAATATTCTAAGAGGCACCCTAATGGAAACTCAAGTGACTTCCTGAGGCTACAGGAAGGCAGTGACAGATCAGAGTCCGAGTCTTCTAGCTTCAAAATCCACCACTCTTCCACTCTCCCGCATCATGTCCCTTGGTACCTTCATGGGGATTCATTTAACGAATTGCTTTCCTGCCTAGCAAAGGAGAAGCAGCAGGTCGAGGCCAGCTTGACTCTGCTGTAGGAGGTGGCAGAGGAAAGGCGGAGCAAAGAGACCACAACACAATAAAGCACCATCTGCAGAGTTATAGACAGCCAGGACTGTGAGCCTGGATGGCGTGGGGGTGAGGGACAGCACGGGATAAAGTGTGGGAGGGAAAATACCATGAGGGAAGTGAGACTGGAAAGAAGTGGGGGGAAGATAACAGGGACAAGCCTCACCAGGAATCCCTGTCTTTTCTCGAGTTTGCTGTGGCTTTGGAGTATTTAGAAAAAGAACTTATCCTTATAATAGCAAAAAGATTGTCCTAGCAGAAGACCCACAAACTGGCTTTATGCTCTTAGACAAGCTGTTTACCTTCTCTGAGCCTCGGCTTCCTCATCTGTTTGCAATAACCATGCTAACTGGAGGTGAGGCACTGTGAAAGCATAACAGGGCATAATCATCCCAACAACTCTTCAGGGAACTTTGGTTTTTACAGCTGAGGAAAAAAGTCAGATTCTCAGAGGGTAGTAACTCTCCTACGAGTACACAGAACAGAGTGGCAGAGAGTATGTATCTGAGCCCAAGTTAGGCAGAATTCAGCACAAAGTCTTCTTCCCTTGAACCGGCAATAGTCTACAGAGTAAAATGCAAAGGACCAGGGCCCTGGCCTAGGATCATCAATCTTCTGCTCAGGGGTACAATGACAGGATAAAACAAGACAAGGTATATGTTTTAGTTGCAAGGGGCACTGGGATGGTCAAAGCCCAATAAGGACTAAGACTGCAAGGCACCCTGTCCTTGGCCTCTATGAGGTGCACAGCTTGACTGGGGGTGAGCTGGGGTGCTACAGGAAGAGGTGGGGGTGTACTTTTGATGTGGTCAAGGTTCAAGAATGGAGGAACGAGGCATTTTTAGAAGTGCACTCAGGAGCAGATTATGGTTAACTAGCAACCTAATTATCTGCTAACTGGGACTATTGAGCTAAAAGGAATTGGAGTAGTCAAGTTCTTAGCAGCCAGGTTCCCTTGCTTTGAGGAGCCAAACTTCACAGACCATTTGCTAGTCTCAATTCTGGCCACTGGCTTACAGATTAACTTGTCTATAAGCCAGTCTCGTCTCACCACAAGTCATGCAGTCCTAGGACCCTCTCAATTTGTGCCAATTTATTAATATTAATCATTGCCCACTCTGCACTATGGAAAGCCGGCCCTGAGTGCAAAGTCAGTGACTTTCAAGATCCCACATGTTTTAAAATTCAAGACTTGATTAGGCTAAGTTTCTGAACCTCGATGTAGTCAGCTATTCTCCCCGAATACTATGTGTGCCTTCTGAACAATTCTCTCCAGCTGAGGTCTTGATATTTGATATGTACAAAGTTTACCACACTGTGGACTTTCACCAAAATTTTACGAAACAGTCAGACAAATGGAATTCCTGGTCCTTGGGGAATAAAAATTTCATTTATTTTCTGAACCTAACCTCTCACTAAGAGTCATAACATACAGGAAGAACTTACTTTTCATACAATGCAACTGCCTAGACTAATTACTAATGCGTGTGATTTGGTGTTTGAGTAACTGAGCATAGACTCTGATTCAAAATTATTTTAGTCTATTCTTCTGTGCAATGGTATTATTATTATTTCTCTAAAAAGGGCACTCATGTTGAATTATCTCAAATATTTGCCTATTTACTACTGGGAGATCTTTCTCATATCTAGTTTAGGGATCCATAAATCCTATATCTTTGTGCTATCTACATATATGAAAATAAAATTTTGCATAAGAAATTTATCTTAGAAATGTATTAGTTTATTTCTGGAATTTTTCTTAGTAGTAACTATTTCTAAATCTTTTTTTTTAGAATGTAATAAGGGGCTTGTATTTTTGCTTTACATTGGATTTTACTAACCTATAAAATCATCATTTTATCTTCCTGGCAGGATGTTTTGCTTTAGATTTAGAATCTTCCTGAAATAACTGCTCTAGAAACTCTCAAAGTTACCTAATTAGTGATTACACTTTGCAAATGAAGAAGAGCATTTCCCAGCTAGTTGACTCAGTCAGTTAGAGCAGGATGCTAATAATTAGGCCACAGCCACTGGTTTGGGCTGTGTGGGGGACAATTACTGAGCACAGGCTTTGCACAAAGCTTAGGCAGGCTGCAGTTCCAAGAAGGATCAGGTGAGTTCACAGATGTCTCAGAAGACATTTGTTTCCACCAGAAAGAAAAAAATCGGCTACTGAATCAGTAATACCACATTGGCAGTGCAGCACGTTGTAAACAAAAGAGGAGGGAGGGAGAAGTGAAAAGAGGGAGGAGAAGGAAGGGAGGAAAGCAAGAAGGAAGGAAGAAATAAAGGGAGAGTAAACGAACAAATAATGCAAGGCGAGTTCTTGGAGATAGATCATAAAGGAAGAATAACAGAAGGAACCAGAACCTGAAGCGTGGCATGACCTTTAATCAGGGCTGTGATTCCTAGCAGGCTGTGAAGCAGCTTTGTCTTTACCTGCTCAATGGGTCTCACAATGCTGATGCACTGCTTTAATTTGGGAAGGCTTTCTCTTGAGAGGCATGTCTTTTCTTGCTCTAAGGCTAAAGTGCTCCCATGTGTGGCATTCTCTGTGACAGATGTACTACATTTATGCTTTAGCTGACTCCAAACCCATAGCTTCCCTGTGCCTGAGTGGTCTACTTGACGTCCAAGAGAGTGTTTCCTCTGAGAGCAGGTCTTTGCTGGAATATCACCCACGAAGGTAGGAAGGTGCAATCCCTTTGTTTTGCAATAGCCCCTTGAATTCTGCAGCCTCAGCTTGTCCAAGGCTGTTCTATCAGAAGATCTAAAATGCATTTGTTAATGTACATACATACCCTAGCCTCAGCCAGTGGAAGGACACTGAGAGAGGCCAAAGAGTCCCTCTCCCCTCTGAATGTCTCCCAGCATTGTTCCATTTTCATTGAAGGTCCTACATCCACATGATTCTCCATAAGGATAAGGAATTTTGAAACTATACAAACATCTCCAAGGAGATGAGATTCTCTGATGAATCTCCCACCCATAGCTTTGCTTTTTGAAGTCTCAGTGTCTTGGTGACTGGATCAAACATGTGACTGGCAGGCTCAGCCAGCTCCACCCATGTCCACCTGTGATTATTTTGCATGTCCGCCTCTCACTAGTGATGCCTGGTCATTCTTCTCTGAATTCTAACCTTCCTTCCATCAGAACTTGTTCCTAGGGAGCCCAGAAATGTAGCCCCTGGCCATTTCTTCTGGAACATGTGCCACTTGTCTTCCACCAAGAGTCTCAGCTCCTCCTGCCAGACTGGTGTCTGCTAAAGGAGCCCTTGCTTATCTAACTCTTTTTGCCCATCCAAGAGGAAGGAATTTATTTATCTCCACCTACCAAGCAGTCTCTTGGTGTCCTGGCTACGTTGGAAAGGGTTAGAGTCTTGGTGAGAAGACTTTTTTCATCATTCTTCTGCCTTGCAGTAGCTCTCAAGTTAGAAGTATACAAAAGCTAATTGCTGTTTAAAGTTGGCTTCTAAAGTAAAAAGAAAATTTCCATTTTGGATTTAATATTTGTGTTTTTTTGGCATTTTCATTTGAGATGACAGTCTAAATCATTCTTTTGCCTAGAACCTGAGGGGAAAAAAAAGAAGTTGAAGGGATTTTTTTAATTGCATGGTTTGTTTATTGTGGCTTTTTTGTAAATATATCTCATGGCTTGGTTTCCTCTTAGATAGCTTCCAGCCTTGTATTTGATAATGACTCTCAGTTAATACTTACTTAATAAAGAAAAGCATGGATAATCTAACAGCAATACTCAATACAGTGAGGTGGCAAAATAGTAACTGATAAATTAATTGGGGTTTTCTTTTGAGTTTTTGTGAAAAATGCAAACTGTAGAGAACAATATAATCATACAATTTGGTAAAGATGGGCTTATACATCTGAAAATATGGATATAATGAAGACATTCAAGTCCTTAAATCCCTAAGCAAGAAAAAACAACTGCCATAGTACTGCCTGACTTACTGAGAATTCAGGGCCTGGAACATTTATGCCCACCCCTTTCCCCAAGCTCCCAGCCTCTAGAACATTAGGCCATGGGGCACAGTGTCCAGTTTTCAGTGCAACAGGTTTTGAGAACTGAAGAAGAGTGGTTTTGCAGGGGATGCAACATTTCCTTTACTTGTTTTTTTTTTTTTAAGTGAGGATGTCTCTATATATTACTATTGTCATCCAAATTTCTTATTTGATTTCTAAAATAGAGTTTATTATTTTTAATATAGAAGAATAAAAAGAAAAAAATTGTTCATAATTCTATTAAAAACAAATGCTTTCTAGGTTTTACTTGTTATGAATTGTCTGCATTCAGTCTCTAGACATCTCCAGATATGTCTGTACGAGGACAGTAGATTTAAAAGAATACTTGTTGAGGGAAATGTAGAAAATGACCAGGGTGATAATATACAACTTAATGCTTCTTATAAAAATCACCTCTGGATAGTAAAAGAAAATGACAGAAAAATTCCAGTAAACACTGAAAAGCAACAATCTGCTAGGAAATCAAAAACAGTTCTCATTGGGAATATTTGAGATTATCCTGAAGACTGCAAAGAATGACTTCATCCTTTTTATAATGGGTGGATAAATTATGAGCAAAGAATCAGCAACATATTCTCTAAGACCAGTCTACATGTCTGAAAGTAAAATCACAAGAGGTCATGGGAGTCAGCTGACCATATCAAAATAAACTCAAAACATAATTTTTAATGATCAGTTTCCTTTAGCAGTTTTATTACACTTTTATAAAAATGTTACAGCTTTGCATGATCTCTAAGATATCTTCTGAAGAAACAGTTTTAATGATACATACTCTTCAGACCTTCATATTATGATGTGGATATGTTACACCAGTAATACTAGGACCTGTGTCTTCCAATCATTGAATGGTAAATGATAATGTGACATTCAGAGTGTCTTGACCACTCACTTAGAAGGTATCATAACATATTTCATCTCTGGCAACATTTTTTTTCACAGACCATGAAAATCACAGCTTCTAGAGCTTCCACATCATCACAGGATTATGACTTTTCTATTTTTAATGGCGTCATAGACAAGACAGCCCCAGACTTCTTAGCATTCAAGGAACATTTTAGCTTAACTTGGGGGAGCATTTTTTCCCTCTTAGAACACATCGAGAAGTTTCTCAGGGACTATGCCATACCAGAAGTCAAAATAAAGGGGAGGAGTCTGGTGGCCCTCCTTCCAGAGTTTGAGCTGAGGAATAAACTTACCCGATACGACCTTCTCTCAGTGCTAGAGAACCCACTTCAAGTCCAGATCCTGTTAAGCCTCCCAGGGCAGCAGTATAAGGGCCACGCTGGGAAGTCCCAGGCTGCCAGCAAGATCCAAGCCACGTGGAAATGCTACCGAGCACGACAGGTGCTCATCGCTTACCGCCAGCAGAAGTGGGCATCCGGGGTGATTGCCATCGCATGGCTTTTACACTGCCACAAGGCTCGACTGAAGAAGATCTTGAAGGAGTCGCGTCAGAGACACCTGGAGAATTTCCGCATCCGAGCCAAGGTGCCGAGGCTGCCAGCTGCTGAGACAGACTTTTTCTAAACATTTCTTGCTTGATTAACTGCATAAGTTGTCTCTTTATCTTTCCCTCTCCCCCTCCCCTCCCCCCCAGCCTCCCTTGCCTTTGATTTCTCCCAAAGTGTGATGCACAAGCCTCACATTTGTTTGTACATCATATTTAAGCCCTAATCTGGATCCCGACTTTTGTGTCTGCAAAATCTGTTAAAGTTTTCTATAGAGGAAAAGTGCCTTCATTTTGACTATGGTAGTTCTGTCAGAAAATCAGTGTTCTAACGGCATTACCTTTTCTCCCTATATATACCTTCTGGCACTTTAATTTGCCAGAAAAAAATCCTCTCTTGTCTACATTGCTGTCACCACTTGTCAGAAAGTATTTAAGTTTGCAGACAGCCTTTTAATTAGTGCTCACAATTTCATTTATGTTTGCTTTCTCTTTTTTTTCATTCATATTCTGTTAATTAAGTGAGCTGCCTCTAATCTTCCCCTGCCAGTAGCATCATGTAGCCACCTAATTAAATTAATTGGGGAAGATGTTTTAAGTATGTAATTAAATCAATTAATATAATTTATGCCTGGCTTAACTGTACAGTGGAAAAACAGCTCAAGTTTGACTAGATGAATCCACTACAGCTTCCTGTCACTGATCAATGCTCTTCTTGATTTTTAGCATCTGGCAGCCAACTGGAATCGCATCAGGACCTCCAGGAGGACTATTATCCATATCCCATCATTAGGTATAACACTTTTGCCTGCAAATCTATCAGCAACCTCTATTACCCACCACATTATGGCTCCTTGATTGAGTTCAAGGAAGGCCCCTTGTTTTATTCAAATTGGTCTCGGCAGGAAAATGTTCTCGACATGATGAGAGTAATAACACAGGGCCCTCGCTCGAAACGGCGTTTAATTTGGGGATTAAGCAAATAAAGTCATTATGTGGGGGCTGCTATTCAGTGGAGAGGTGATTTGCTGTAATTCGCTTTCATCTGTATGAAACGAACTAAAAAGTTGTATTTTTTCCCCCTGAAATAACAGATAATGTTTTCGATCTTCTTTAATGACAGAACACAAGCTTGTGTGTGTTGTTGCTGTTACGCCAATAAGCCAGGATATTGCTTGTACACTGTTTTTAATCAAATGTGCAGTCAAAATGATAAGCTACATTCTCTGAAATTATTTAGTTCTAATTACGAGCAGATGGGATGCTTTATTTGCACCTAGGGCGCCTGAGCAAAAGGAAATGCTGTGTGAACAAGAATAATTAAGAAGTTGAATAGTGTTTTTTGCGCTTAAATAATCTGCAGTTTCATGTTAATTAGCACTAATGTAATTATTTAATTACATTTATGAATTGGGGAACTTAAAATCTGTTGTCTAAAACACAGTGGTAAAATAGGTATACCAAAATGACATTGGGAATTTCAGAAATTTGCATCAAAAGTTCTTCTAAAACATGAGCTGCTATCAAAATGTTTGAGATTTGTTGTCTTGTTTTGTTTTTGAGAAATAGACTGATTTGTTTTCTCTTTCTTTTTTTTTTTTTTTTATTGGTACCAGGGATCGAACTCATGATGACACACTTGGCAGGCGCTTATGCCGCTGAGCTAAATCCCTAGCCCTGTCTCCTTTTGTTTTTTTGCTTTGCATTTACCTAGTGTGTTAAAATTTCTAGGTAAGGTAAAATTTCCTGTGCTGAAAGTAAGATTTTTACAAATATCAAAACCCACTGAATGTCCACATTATGTAGTAGGCCTGTAAAGCCTTTTAAAAAGTGAAGCAATTAATTAAAGGATCTACTGTAATAGAATTTTGATTGTAATTGGTTTGTGCTCCTGCACAAGCATCCCTTTTTGTATATTAATGTACACAAATGTAACACATTTAAACAGTATTATAAAAAGAAAAACATTGGAATTATTATATAATTTAAATTATTTTTAAATTAGTAAAATATGAATAGTAACACAATTAGGCCAATTTTCCTAGATTCTAGAGTATGTGCTTACACCTAAGAAGAGTTAAAGAAAATTCTTGAGGTGTACAGAGCCTTTTAGTTCTGCTATTTTTTTTTTTAATGGCATATGAAAGAAGTCTGTTTCTTCCTGGGATGTAAGTGAGCTAAGACAGATCTGCATTTCATCCTAACCTAGGCTTTTGTTTTGGTGAGACTACTTTTGCACACAAAATTAGTTCACACACAGAAATTGCACTTGTAATTGATTGCAACCAGAGAGGCTAATTGCAGACCCAATTAACTGACTCAGGTCCTTAGAATAAGGTGCATGAGCCTTTGCGTCTACAGCTTAATTGTGGGCCTGACCTCATATCATGTGGAGAATTTAGTTTTGCTTTCTCAATTTTATCAAAAACTGGAGCCAGAAATGAGCTCCCCTACTTTGCAATGTTGAGTTACATCAAGGTGTTAGAAACACAATTTTCACCGGTTTCCTCCCTCCTGCACTCCTCCAACTCTGTCCCTTCAGAAAACTCCCGGTACCAACCTTGCAGAGAAGCCTGGTCCCAGAGTCTCCAAAGAAGTACAAATCTGAAAGTACTGGTAATGTAAACTGAGTAAAAACTAGTTTTAAATGAAAGTGGCTTAAAATTTCAAAAGGGTTTGCTTAAATGGGAGAATAATCTGTTCAGAGAAACAAGAATTTGTGTGTTTTGGTATTAAAGGCGGTTTTCATCTAGATTTAACCTACTCATTTTAAATAGATATATAATAAGTTCTTCCCTCTTAAACTATTTTTTGCTTATAAAAACAAAACTAATCCTTTTAAAGGAAAACCACTGATTATGTATTATTAAGAGTTCACAACATCTCAGATATTTTTCTCAATTAAATATTTAAAAAGACTAATTGCACATTTTCACAAGAGAATAATACTTGGGCTTTTATCATATAAGAAAGATTTGTTTCTACATTTCACACTTTAGGTTTATTAAATGACTTATGCACATTAAAATGAGCTGAAATAACTTGGGCTGTCATCTCATATCTATTCCACAGATGAAATTATTAAACTATACTTATTTTTAAAAAATGGTATAGAGTAACTGTCTCTTGTTTACTGTTATCCCAAGAAACACCAAAAGAAAACTTCAAATGTGGCTTCTTTTTGTCTCATGCACCACGAACTTATCTACATAATTCATAAAAACAGAAATGAACGAAAGTAAAGCAATTTTTTTCTCTAAATATACTGCAAGAAAATCAGTCTCTTCAATCTAATAATTTCCTTTTCAGGGTTAAGAAAAATTCACTAGTCGAAATCAGTTGGTAGGAATATTAGGCTCAGGTAGACACTTAAAGTTGTAGCCTTGCCCTCTTTTTCTCTTTCCATAGGAAATTTGCTGTAGAATCACCCTAGAAATAATTAACACTATGCTGCCTGCCAATTAGGGCTGCAGTAGCATATTTGAACATTTAAAATGAAAGCTAGGTACTGATAACTGCATAGTATATTGCATTATAAGCATTTGATTGTTTGCTATGCAGTTTTGCACATACCAAAATAACTGCACTTGCCAAACCATAATCACAGAAAGGAGGGCTTTTCAGAGATGTTTTTTACTAAAAACATTTATATTGTATTTTTAAATTATAGTTTGATAATATGAATATAAAAACAAAGGCATATTGCAGAGTAATCTCTTTGAAAGGAGGAGTTATATAATTTGATAGACTATTATATATTTCAGGTATTATTCGTACTTATAACAAATATTTTAGCTATTTTTAATCTATAGGAGAAGTGGAATGCTATTGACAAATTATCCAAAGAAACCAAATGGTGTTATAATTTTTATAAGATGATAAAAAATCATCTTTTCTAGAATAGGTTGATCTCTTAATTGGATATTGCATATTTTTATCATTTTTATTAATGAAATATAATTATAACAAAACAGTCTACCATAGTTCAGAGCAAGCATAGAATACCAAGGTCTATTTTAAGCAAAATCTATCAGTCAAATAAGAAAGAACTGTAATAAAGAATCCTAATTCCTATAGAAAAACCAGAGGTCTAAATAAAACCTAAAAACTAATTCCAATTCTAGTTTCTTTGGCCCTGTTATTTTCTCCACCTTTTATTTAACTCCTTTGCTGCTTTAATGCAGCACGTCATTAGATGCCACTTAAACTCAGCAGCATGTTCCAATACATTAGCATTAAGTGAGATGTGAAGTACTGGACTCTGAGGCCATGAGCAGGTATCCGAGGCCCCCGCCAGCCGAGAAGATCCCAGTGATGAATTTCCCCTCTCATCACTTTTTTTTGGTACAGGGACTCGAACTCAGGACCTTGCTTTTGCCATGCAGGCCCTTGTGCTGCTGAGCTATACTCTCTACCTTCTCTCTCACCTCTACTCCTCTGTTAAAATACAGAGAAGAAACATATTGAGGTCAGATTTTTTTTCTTTCTCTATGTAATGTGTTACTTCACTGGCAATTGATTTAATGGCCAAAGTTAATGTACATAATTAGGCTTCATTTTTCTCTCTTTCTATGCAAATCATTCTTGAGGTTAGCACAATTAGTTGCCTCTAGAATATCTTGTTCCATAAAAACTGTGGATACTCTTATTGTGAAGCTCACACAAAACATTTTTTAGCCGGTCTGTATTGTAACAAAAGCCTAAAAGATAAGATAGGGAAACTTACTTTTGTGTGCACCTGACCATATGCCAAACTGAAAATGCCCCACACACTCAGCAGACAGTTGCTTCCTAACTGTATTCCCTTTTCCTCATGAGGTAAGAACTAGAACTCAGCCTCTGTCTGTGACCAAGGGTAGAGGAGAGGACACAAGCCACGGTGTAGATCTGAAGTCATATTTTTCCTATGCTTTTTACATGGTCACTTCTGTACTTTTTCATTTTTTACTTGACTCTTCAAAGATTGGATCAGCTCTGTTCCTTCCACCTAGGGTGGAGAGACATATATTTTGGCAGGTGTATGGAACCATAGCTGAGCTATGAAGTTGCCACATAAGTTCCTTTGGGATAAATGTACTGCCAAGATCTTCAGACAACCTTTCCCAGAAATATCCTGGTCTTTTCTGACAGGGAACAAAGTACACTTACACTTTCACATTTATTCATAGCCCAAAGTAAAATTAAAACATATTTGTATTCATCCATGTCAAAAAAATTAACACTCATTCCTTGCTTAGACCAGAGGAGGTCCAGGGACCCTGCACTGTGAATATCTCCAGTTGGTCTTGAACCATCTAATGTTACAGCATAATTACACAGAAGAAGTATTAAACTGGATATCAAGTGGTACCAGTACATGGGCCTTTCATGAAATGAATTAATACTAGGATATGCTCTAAAATGAATATTGTGTGTGCTAAATAAAGTATAATATAAACTGTATTTTCATAAAAATATTAAAACTTTTTTTTACTATTTGTTCAGTGGATGTTTAAGCATTGTCTCAAGACCACTTTATACTTGTAGTGGTTACTGAAGATCCTAAAAATCATTGATTTAAGTGAATTGTGTCTATTGTTATTTGCTGTATTAGAAAGCAACTGAGAAACTTTTAAAATACTTATTAACTGATAACCCATTACAAATATTACCCCCAAATAACACATTTTATTAAATATGTCTATTTTCCAAAACAAAATTTTGTAGTGGGGAGAGTGGAGGCAGCAGACAAATTTGCAAATCTCTGAATCCAGCAGGGTTGGAACCTGCTGTTTCTGTGTTCAATCTGCCATACATGTTGATCTTGTTGAAGTTTATGAAGAAAACCCAGAGTTGAATAAGTACTTGGAAAGGAGAAGAATGTTTTGTAGCCTCCTCAGATAACTATGTACATCCTTTTGCTTGTTTCATGTTAAACTCAGCATTGCTAAGTTTAGCAATATGAGCATATGATTAAACTTTTCAGATTTTGTGACTTGTGAGAGAATAGGTTGAAAACGGTTGACAGCATCTTAGGAACATTTTGCAAATGATTTGACCTTGCAGATGCCTGAAATGGTTTCAGTACCCACCTCGGCATCACCAGACCACAATTTGAGAATCACTGGCTTTGGCCGTGTGGAGTGCTCAACCAACCACTGACAGAAACCTGGAATAAGAGCAAGTACTCACCTTTTGAAGGTTCATCCACTTGGCCATTTGGTTTGAAGGTTTTTTCAAAATTCAGTAAATGAACCTATATATTCTAGACCCTCCTAGCAAAATTCCCTAATTTCCTTTGACAGCCTCCCCAACATCAATTTTTTTCTTAATCAAACTGATACTGGATATACTATAAAAATACCCTGGACAGGGCTCTGTTACTTTCTCTTGATTTCCAACTTTCTTGCTCGGTAGTATCTTACACTTTCATACTTGCACCAGTTATTAAAACCCGGGCATAAATATAATGTGTATATCACCATTATCTACAGTACCATAAGATGTCGATGTGCAGTCCTTTGTGAAGTATGGCATACGTCCCCTTATATTTTTACCACTTAAAGAATATCAAAATTCGTTTGATTGCATTGGAGCAATCACCTCTGTAAAAATGTCACTCTTGCTCCATCTGTATGCAGTACACAGCCTTGAGTGGAGGAAAAAGAACAAAGTTCTTGTTACCACTGTCATAACTCTGTGTGTGCCACTAGGAAGATGTGACACACTGAACATCACCCATCATGTGTTTCAAAGTAGGGCTGAGAACCACTACTCCAGACCAGTCAAACTGGCGAGGATAAACTACCATCCTGGGCCAGAGTATCGAGATGAATTTTAACGACTTGCTAACAGGAGGCTATTGTCAATGAGCTCCCTCTGCCTTGACTACATTGTAAGACATAGGTCTTGGAGACGAGAGAAGCTCAGAGTCAGCCACAGGGTAATAAGCCCCATATTCAAGAACATGTGATTTGTGGAACAGAGAGGCCTATCACAGAGGCACAAACCAATGCCAAGGAGGCCGGGGCATAGCCCTGCTCATTCTGTTGGGGTTCTTTGCTTGCAGTGAAGGGAAAAAAACAAAGCCAGTCTTCTGCATGCAAAGAGGCAATTAGCATCACCTGATAGGTGCTGTATGGCAGTGAGGGTTGGGAAGGGTGGTGAGGATGGAAGTAAAGACAGGGAAGTGATTGCCAGTAACCACTGATGGACACACTTGGTTCTGCAAAGACCAAAAGTAGCTGACTAACTCCAGAGAGGAGGCACTCAGGTTACCTTAATGTGACATGGAGGTGGTAGTTATATGTTGCAACTGCTTATTTGAGAAAAGACGGAATGCTGTATCTCTCTGGGTGTATTTTGCATGCAGTGAGGACAGCTGTAAAGAAAAATGCTGTATTCCTCTCCGGAGAGAGGAGGAAGAGAGAGGGGCCCTTTTTGCCAGTGCTGGTTTTTGTTGCTGATAAGGATCTGGAAAAATTTACAAATTCCACTTTCCATTCTTTGAGTTAACCAGAAATTCCCTAGATCAGGGAACTCAAAGGAAAGGAAGAGAGTGAGGGAATGAAAAGAACACATGGGAAAAGAGAACATAAATGACAGATGCTTTTAGTAAGACCTCAAACACGTTTTGTTCACCCTTTTGACAACGGACTGCCCCAGTGCCTACTCTGCTGGAGCTTGCAGTCTGGTCGCAGGAACTGGAGTGGTACAGGGGAAAGGAGAGGCATACAACATAAACAAGCAACATGTGATGGCAAAATGGGGAAAGGATAGTGAAGCAACACTGAAGAAACGAAGAAAAGAGTAGCACAAGAGAATGACAGCAAAGGGAGACGAAGCGCCTGCTCAGAAAAGCACTGTCAGGCATGCCTGACAGACGAGGACCCATTAGCCCTATTGGCTAGTTTTGTGCTTGTAGTAATCACAATGTCCCTGCATGTAAATGAAGTTCCTTTTGAGAATTTCAGTCTCTCTCAGCTGTAGTTAGGTAGAAAATAATAATAACAGCAGCAGCACTTATTACTGCATCTCATGTACCAGGCGTCCTGGCCCGTCCTCATCTTTCATTCAGAGGTGAAAAGAGGAGCAGACCAGCAAAGAGGGGCAGTGTTTTGTGGGAGCCAGGAAAGACAGCACCTCAAACTTGCTGAGCTTAAAGCAACACAGATTTAAGATCTGATAGTTTAAGAACTAAGAAGTCTGAAGACTACAAAAATCAAGGTGTCAGCAGAGAGTAGTCACATCTCTAATGTCTTACTTTTCTGTTCCCTCTTCCCTTTTCAAGGACCTTTATGATTAATGCCATGAGGCCCAGTTAGATAATCCAGGAGAATCTCCTTGTTTTAGAGTCAGCTGATCAGCAACCTTAATTTCATTCACAACTTCACTATCTAGCATATTTACAACTTTGTAATTTAGCATATTTGCAAGTTCCAGGGAGTAGAATATGGACATCTTGGAGGGCTATTCTGTCTACCACAGCAAGTTGAAAATTAAAGTGAGGAAAGACTCAAAAGCTCTTTGTCCTTCCTGGAGTTCTCTAATCCACTCAGAGAGTCTTCTCTTGCGTCTCACGTAAACTAAATTGATCACAAGAGTTAAATATGTGGTAGCTGAATATGTGTTAGGCATATATAATGATGTGTAGGTTTGTGTGATCTTGGACAAGAAACTCGTCCTGATTTCCATAGGTATAACAGGGTAAGGTTGAGAGTCCCTCAAGATTCCCTCAGTATTCTTGCTCTGACCTCTGAAGTAACCATGTCTTTGTAGATTATATCCTGAAATTCGATGTCTCTGCCATATTTCTTCTAAACTCCTCAAAGCCACCTAACTGTTGGTAGTTTCCTGGTTAAGTCTCTACGATTTTTAAATATACTGTTGCACCCTTTCACCTGGATGCTCAACACCGGTACTGTGTGGATATACAACACATGAAAATAAAATTGATTTCAAACCTCTGCTCTAGTAGTGTTGTATATACTGTATTATTTGTCATGGACTATCTATATTATTTATCACAGAATTTGTTGTTGGTGTGTACTTTGGAAGTCCACATACCTCATAACATTATGCAGCATTTTACAGTTTACAAAATTTTTTTCATATCTGTTATTTCCCATGACCTTCCACATTCTGAGATTGTTAACATGCAATTCTTTAAAATGGGTATATCTGTAAATGTATTAGAGTTGTCAGCCCTGCCATAATTCTGCAAAGACATTTTTATGCATCCTTGATCAGTGGTGATAACAGAGGTGCCAAGTAATTTGTTGGAAAACTGACCTCCAGCACTTGAATGAAACACAGACTTATCCCCTCATATGCTGCATTTGCAGCTACAAAGTGATCAAACATCGTTTCTATTTTAAATTGGACATCGTCTTAATGAGATACTGTGTACTACCTTTTATCTTTACTTTTGAAAGGAAATGCATTTGTGGGATGCTCTCAGGCTCTTTTCTTAATCATATTTTACTCTTTAGGCACTTTTCTTACCTTCTCATAGACTCTTTGAGTTATTTACAGTGCATCTTTATAAACATTTGTCTGAACACCAGTAGACTTTAACAAATGTAAAATCTCAAGGGCTCCAACATTGCAATCACACATAAAGGCAGCATTCAAACTTTACCTGTCTGTATTAGTATTCATATGCATGTAGCAGAGAAGCTTTTAGATGAATCCTAAACTCATTAAATTTCAAGACATTGTCTAATGTTTAAACACTGACATCAAAGCAAAGCGCCAATTATCAGAGTTCATTTGGGCGGAAGCCCTATTCCCTGAATTGCTATAGTTTTCTTATGCTGAGAAGGAACTCTGCACCACATCGTGAAGATGTAGTCTGTAAAACCACTTCAACCACAGCCGTTGAGCTTGAAACATGTGCTTGGGCTCACTAGCCACAAGGAGGCATTGAAGCATCTCTTCAAAATGTGAAAAGCACTTTTATTTTTTAAAAAGTTGCTTCAGTTTCTGAATTTCACATAAGCAAATATACTGCTTGTATGTGTGCCATTTAAGTTCATGTTTGGATCCACTTTTCTTTTAAGACATGATATACTAGCACAAAATGTTTCTGCTATTGTTCGTTCCATAGAAGATTTTAGATGATATAATCCATGAGTTTTCCCTCTGCTGTTTCTAGTGGAAACAAAAGCTAACTGCAGGACTTTTCTTGGCACTGACAAAGCAACTGCTTTTACCTTCCTTGCCCTTTCAAGGTTAGAAGTTCTTTTGGCTAGGAGTAGAAGCCTATTGCTTGGCTATGACAATTCCTTAAGCACATAATCCTGACCATAAAGGGTTTATCTGAAATCTATGCGTCTGTTTTAAGTGATTCCAGCACACACCTCCAAGGGGCCACATCAGGCACACAAGTTCAAAGGCCAAAACAATGTTTTTTAACCTAAGCATAACGTTTTATGTTAAATGTCAGGACATTTCCCCATGTTTTTGTAATCCTGACTCTCAGGAGCTTTGTTAGTACTGAAAACCACAGGCCTCTCTTGCAGAATGTGAGACTTAGTGTATCTTTCCAAATAATGCTTAATTCCCTGAGAAGCAAGGGCCACCTTCTTGGGAATTGCATTGCTTCTATAAAATGCTACAGAGAAATTTTTTTCTTGGTAATGTGGACTGTGACATTTTGAAATTCTCATGAGCCGTTTTGCTTTACTGACTTGCTCTTTCTGGGCTTTGACACCTTCTTTGCCTTTTAGGATATTCCCAGTCTGTGAGAGAACACATTGAAGATTTCAACACACAACAGAATATGCAGCTGGGAAGGCTGTGTGACATCTTAGGTACAGTAGTTTAACACAGATGACTCTCTTCAGAGTTTATCGGTGAATACTGATACAATGTTTCTTTTTGTTTATTTATTTTTCCTTTATTAGGAAAAGACTTGGTTTTCTAATCTATTTTTAGGGGAATTGAATGTTTTAACTAACAGGTGGATAGTGAAGTCAACTTAGGAAAACAATGATGCTTTAATCAATTACTTGAGCGGTTTACTAAATTCTCTTTGCTGTAGGTTTGGATAAGGGTTTCTCTCCTGTATCACCAAAATCATCTTTATTTACTGAATCCTTGCAATGACTGACGTCAACATTTGCTATTGGTGTCAGTGTTGTCTGATACCTAGGCAGTGAATGGAAGGAGGTATCAGAAATGTGTCACTGGCTTTTCGCTGTGAAAATACTGGCAAAATGAGAGATTTTTAAAAGATGCTATTTTATAAATAGAAAGCATCTAGTTAGTAGAAAACATGATGTGGAGGGATTTCTTCGGAACACAGAATTTGAGTGTGCGAAGGGAACATCTCTGTGGAAGTCAGGCTCTGGTACTAGTTTGGGCAATCCTCAGTCGGTCACCAGTCTGGGTCCAGAAGAAGAGGACGTCTGAAGGTGATGGCTCCGGCTGAGACCATTCACAGCCAAGGTTCATGTCAGGCTTAAATAACTAGGTTGTAAAGACTAAGAAATAAAATCAAGTCAGTTTGTGGTCAAACAGTTGGGATAAACAAAAATTAGGGCCTGGGGTATATAGCTCAGTGGCACAGTACCTGCCGGGCAAGCACAAGGTTATGAGTTTGATTCCCAGCACCGAAATAAAAACAAAAATTAGATCTTTGTTAGTTACCAAGTACAAACTTTTTTGTTTTGTTAAAATATAATTTCTTTTGCCCTTATTTAAGGAAAGCAAGGGAGAAATCTAAATTATCAACAACCAACTTCTCTGGCTCTCTGAAATGACACACTTTACATGATTCATATTTATTTCAACACCATTATTATTTTATAAATGCCATTTGGTAACAAAAATATATCAGTACTAGAAATTTACAGAGTCCTAAAATAATAGTAGTATAATTGCTTTAATCTATTATCTAGGCACTAATACTGTTTTTTGGCATCACAGAAAATTTAATGACTTGAGATTGATTTGTTAGTGCTGAGCTATTTCAACTAAAAACCTGACTGGATAAAAACCACTGAAGTGCAGCAGAGGGCAGACTTGGCTCTAATTTATTTGAATTAATTTTTTCTTCAGCTTTTTATATACTCTTCTATATATAGAACAAATCATCACCAAAGAATTTCTTTACAAAACGTTCTCATTGCTGGAAAAGCTTTGACAGTATTAGCCTTCTATTTTAAATAATCCAGTAATTCAATCTGTGTCCTTCTGCAGAGGAAACTTCAGCTCATGTGGACATTTCTGGGAGACTGCCCCTTTTCTCGGTATATTACCCTCATGAGACATCAGTGTAATCAGATAACTTCTTCAAGACGAGTAAAGTTCAGAAATAGTAGATGAAATGTAATATGAATTATGAGGAAACTAGACAAATTCATAACAGTGGAAGAATAAATAACCATCTGTTTATTTTATTACTTGCTAGTACAAGGTGTTGTTTTTCCTGCTTATCAGGGGAATCAAAGACAATTGCTCAGACTGGTAAGATTTTTCATTCGAGGCTGGCTATGAAGTCACGCTTGTCAGGTAGAGACTCGAATGAATAGTATTTTCAATTCCTAGATGAATTAAGAGAGTAACTAATCTTGACTACTGGCTAGCAATCAAAGCAACTTGCATTTTTCTACCAGCTCCTTTTCATAATTACCCACCAGTTAATTGTGAACATATGTAGATTCATGATGAAAGCACACTAACACTAGAGTGAGAAATACATATTCCTTTTCCAGAAATAAATAGGAAAGAAAGGTGAAATTAGAAAGATGATCTCTTACCATCTGTAATTTTTCTTTCCAAGAAAAATTTTTTATTCTACTACAGAGTTATTTAGTTATTTTTCTTGATTTTTTTTCATGTCCTTTTTAACAGTGCTTTTCTTTTTTAAGAAAATTACTGGTTTGGTTTAAAAACCCACTAGTTTGGGCCAGGGATATAGCTCAGCAGCATAGCACCTATGTGCTCTATACTATACCCAGGCTTGGGGAAATAGAGCAAAAGGTATAAACCTTGAATCTGAGGACCTTGCAGAGAATTGTAAGTCTGAAGCAATAGTGTGGAACAACAGAGAGCACTGCTACATTGTGTTAAATCTGATCACAAGGAGCGCTGCAATGGTACACAGGGTAGGAGGTGCTGTCAGCTGGGCTCCTCAAGGTGGACCATGGGGAATATTCAGATACCTGGGCCATTTGTTGAGTATTTACTGTGTGCCAGATATTGCACAGATGCTTTGCATATATTTTTCCATTGTATTACTCTCCAAAACTCTACACCCTAGGTGATTTCATTCCCATTTTTACAAATGAAGAAGACAAAGCATAATAAATTAAATAATGTTCCCAGAGTCTACCATTGCTGAACTAGAATTAAGTCTGTGCTCTGTGTACCTGCCAAACTGTAACAGAGGAGTCTTAGAATTTCCGCTTGACTCACCCTGCCCAAGAAAACTGTGTTAGTCACTTTTCTGGTGCTGGGACAAAACACCTGACAAACACAACTTAAAAGAGAAAAGAATCATTGTGGTTCATGGTTTCAGAGGTGTCAGTCCATGGTCAGCTCGCTCCAATGCAAGAAACATCATGGCAAGAAGGACATGATGCAGAAAAGCTCTACTTCATGGTAGCCAGGAAGCAGAGAAAGAGGAAGGGGCCAGAGACAAAACCACACCCTTGTAGTTACTCTGTGAGGGACCTACTTCCTCCACCATGGCCCCACTTCCTAGCAGTACATTCAGATAGAGTCATCAATGGACCGATCCATTGAAGAAGTTAGTTTCCTTATATTCCTATCCCCTTCCAAAAGCCCTGTCTCTGAGCACTTGAGGCTTTTGGAAGACATTCCAAACCACACCAGTAACATTTTCAGCATTCCCTCTGAAATCCCCTGAGTACCTGTTTGTGTGTTTCCTTTGCTACTTCTCTTCACTATATTTTAGTGTTTGTGCCTATGAAATGGTTACACCTCAAGGGCGGCATCTCAGTCACTCTTCTCACTGGATTTCCTTCATGTTTATTTAGCCAAGTGTTTTACCTGTTGGTATTTATAATAGCTATTTTATGAATGAATAATTCCATTGGCTGGTAATTTTTCACCCATGCTCCCTAAAATATTCTGCAGCATGGAGTGAGTAATCTTACCCACTATTCCATTTGGATGGGATATTTAATTAGGATTTCTTTCTATGTGCATAATAAGAAGCACATCTTAAGAAAGAGAACAGTGAAATTAAGATACATTTCCTTTAGACCAAGAATCACTAGATGTGCTATTTAAGTAATATACTCCTCTTTGGGAATGGAGCAGGGAAAAAGTTGGTTTCCTGAAATAATTATTGCTACGGTCATAATCAGACCATTTATTTGGACAGGACATTCCCTAAATTGGCCCACTCAAGTCCAAGCAGAATAAGAAATTGCAATTTCATCAGCTTTCTAAAGTTAATAGCTTTGTTTTATAATGTGCTGAAGTTAATGGCATAAATTCCCATTGATGTTAATGGGAGTTGCGTGGTTAAATCCCCATGTATTATTTGAAAGTATGGTATCACAGCCCTCTTTCTGAAGGAATCACTGCATGTATTTTGTTGTAGTTGGTGGTGGTGCTTATCTTTTCAACAGAGAAATGCTAATGTGAAAAAAAGCTGGTTAGATTGCTAAGATGTGTGCAAAACCAAGCTAAATTAACTTCAATGTGGCTTTTGGAAGCACTCTTTTATTTTAAATTGCGCAACATCAATTGGATGCCAGAGTTCACAGTGTCATTTACCTTTATACCAGTAATTAACATTTTGCCTGTTGTTTTTTAGATGACAATGTGAACATCATCTACATCTGCTCCCATCATATGAATGACGAGTTAATGCTGTATTACAATAAAATCCTAAGTCTACATGCAGCTGTCAAATCAGGGAACCTTAAGGACAGAAGTGACCTGCAGCACAGGTTCAAAATTATCACCCCTGAAGCTGTAAACATCTTCACTGTGAGTTTGTCTTCTAATTACTACGGCTTCAGGGATGCAGTAAAATTAAATTGGAAATTTTATAACTTGCAATGCTCTGGTACACATCAGTGAAATATTATTGCAAGTTTAACAGCTTTACTGATTAGACTACTAGTTGGACTGTAGGAAATAAATATCCCCGTTTAACTTTCAGACTTAGTTCAGCTACACCTGCCCAGTTTCCCTGTAGCTGAAGCCTAACTACAGTTATGAGATGAAACCCTCAAGTAAGTGAGTTTGTAACATCCACCATCCTTTTTACTTAATTTTCTGTGGAGGACACCAAGACACAGAAAAGCTGGTCACAAAGCCACTTAGGGATAGAATCTAGACCAAGGCCTCCATTTTCTGACTTCCACACAGGTATTTCCTGATTCTTTATAGTGGTTTTTTTTTTTTTTTTTTTTTTTCCCTCTTCAGGGGAAGATGGCCTGTGTCATATGGTTCCTAATGTGAAAGTTTCTGATTTTTCCTTGCAATGAATGGAATGAATTCCATCCCTAGTCAGCGGTCTTTTGGGAACTCATGGAACCATGATGGCAATGTTCTAGGCTAAGGCCAAGCAGAGATGGCTTGGAATGAATTGCTCTACATTTTAGTAAGAATTTAAATGCTCCATATTAAACAAACATTTTAATACCTAATGGACTATCCAATTCTTGGGAGACTTTCTTTGTATAATTAAAGACTGAATTTTCTTAGAATGATAGCTCCCTCTGCTTCTTACTGAGGTGCACCAGCCAGCTGTGTACTTACTGCCAGAGACACAGGCTATATGCTTTGCATAGGAAGTGTCTGTGTGTCAGTGACTGCCTATTAACACTCAGATGTACCTCTAAATGTATGGTTTGACAAACCAAAGAGGGAGAGGGATGGAAGCTGAGAAAGTCCTGCCAAAGCTGGGAAAGACTACTGCAGCATTGCTGCCTTGCTGGTGTACCCAGTGAGATGTCTCTGCTATCAAGATGAACAGTCACAGTGGACACCTCAATATCCACCCCTGCCACAGCTCTCCGCTCAGTTCTATTTTGCTGAAAGCCTTGGTTGTATAACGGGAATGCAAGGGAGGCGCAGCAAGAAAAAAGACGGGACAAATCATTGCCACTCATGGTCTTAGGAACCTTCCATATCCTCCACCAAAGGAAGGACTTTTTTTTTTTTTTTTTTTTTTTTGGTTCTGCCTAATTGTACCCTGGGTTCAATGGCATAGTCACTGTGGGAATTAGCAAAGAAGGAAAGAAAAAAAGGAGAGAAAAAAAGAAAAAGATCCATCCTAAGTGTGTAAGTAAATCCCCAAATTTCTCAAACCAGAGACTCAAGTTTATTTGAGTTAACTAATTAGTTAACTAATGCCTGCTAGCTGCTAATATGGAGTTTCTTCTGAAATATCCATGTGGAGTGGAAAGGGCACGGAGTAGAAAGGAAATCTGTGAGGAAGAGTAAATTTACCGCATTCTTAACATGTATTTCTCACTTGATCATCAGAACAATGCAAGACAGAAATTATCACTCTTCTTTTATGTCTGTGGAAATTAAGATTTATTTTCTAGTCCAGGATTCCCAGTAGAGCCAGAGTATAAACCAAATTCTGGCCACTCTAGAACACTGTAATGAACTGGAAATGACTGCTTTGCTCTTGGGTGAACTTGTGCCTTGGGCAAGACCCTCTACCTCTCTGATCCTCTCTTCATTGTCTATAAAGTGAGAAGATGGTTTAGATAATTCCAGCGTTCTTTCCAATTTGATAATCCTGCTCTCTGAGACATTTATCCTTGCACTGTACCCTGCGATTTCCAAGCAAGAGAGAGGCAGCTCTTTCCCACACACCAAAGTGCAGCCAGTGTATAGGTTTGTGTTTGGAGAGCAGAAACCAAGGGGCAAGGTTTTAAGTACTTACTACTTCTCATGACTTAAATTCAAATGATCTGAGTGATTAATCATTCATAAACAATCAACTTTTAAAATTAGTTTCTGTTCATGTTTAGCTATTGCTTTATTTTCAAATCAGTTTCTGTTCATGTTTAGCTATTGCTTTATTTCTTTTTAATGGGTTTGAGAGATTGTATCAGTCTGATTTTCATTCAAATGGATGGCTTTGAGGAGATTTTTAAAAGCGTGCCAAAATGTGTTTGTACATCTCCCCAAGTTACTATACAGTGCTTGAATTTGTAATGGCAAAATGTGCTCCAACAAAGTCATAGTGTCTATTCTTAGATAATTTTGATGTTTATGGAGACATTCTAAACAACTACCGTTTGTCTCAGGTCAAGAAAAATATCAGGGGTGATAAATTAAATGTACCTATAACACAAGGCAATTAAGAGCATTTTCAATTTTGGTTATCAGTGTTAATCTGGTGCCTGGATCCAATGATACCAATTTTCTCTAAATGATCACACAAGACCTGCAGTCTATAAAATGTCCTCTGCCATCAGTCACTCACATTTAGACCTTTATTAAATACATTTAACACAGTGCTACGGTGCTGTGTTGCCTGAAGAATAAGGCATGCCCACACACGACTATAACACAGAGTTGGGGAAAATACTTGCCTATAGAAGTAAGCACTTAGAGCAGACAGACATCTATCCTGGCTGAAAATACGACCCAAACTTTAACATGAGTTTCCATTGCTACATCTGCTGTCCCCTCACCACAGCTCATTAGCCCAGCGGCACCAGACCTTCGCTGCTCGCTCTGTAAGGGGGGGACATCCTGGAACAATGGCGTAGCACTCGGGCTGAGTGGATTGGAGTTCTGCCTCTGCTCTTCACTAGCTGCGTGACTTTGGGCAAATCACTTGAGCCACAGTGTCCTTGTCTCCAAACAGGACTGCTAATAGATACCACATTCCATGAACTGAATGAGAACTTGTGACCAAGACTTTGACCTTGTTGGTTTACCAGGAGAGGATGGAATACTCTTCTAGATGCCCTGAGAAATCCACCACAGACATGATAACTCAAGCCAGTAATTCCCCTTGGACAGATTCCCCACCACCACCTTGTATTTCCTCATTGGAATAATGTGTAGGCAAAGGAAAACATGAAATAAACAAGGAGCAAAGGCAATGACCAGCTAGATGGGAAACAGATCCCACCAGATGCAGTCAGTTGCCACTGACCAATGAAGCACTGAGTTTTCTAACATGTACTCTCAGAGTACATTTTAAAAATGAATTTGAATTACAGTAGAAAAGGCATATTGCATAAAATAAAACTCCTAACCTGGAGAAAGGGCTTAATAGGTTAAATCATAAAAATCTTCTCAGAGAAATTAAATTTTTTGCCTTTTCTATTGTGCTAAGTATCGATAACATAAAATTTACCACCTTAGCCATTTTTAAGCATACAATTTATTAACATTAAATACATTTAAACTGTTGTACAATCATCATCACTATCCATTTCCAGAACTTTTTGACATCCCCCAAAAAAACTGCACCCAATAATTAATGAGTAAGTGAGTATGGAAGAGTTCTTATGGGGGGGGGTGTCAGAGCTGAAAGGACCCCAGAACCTTCCAGCCCACCCCCTCACTTGAATATAGGAATCTGAGGCTCAGAAAGATCAAGTGCCCTAAATCACCCACCAAGTTACAAATTCAAGTAGGACTGAAATCCAGGGGCATCTTCCCAGCCCCGTTTTGTTTCTTCCACTCTTACAAGTTATACTATTCAGCAGTTTGTGCGTTGGTGCCTTGGAATGCCTCAGTGCCTGAAAATAGTCACTGAGCATTTCTCCACATTTTTAAGATGAGTAGTTAAGTAGATACTAAGATGAGTAGATAATTTTTCACTAAAATTGAAAGTAGGTGCTAGTCTATAAAACCTCTTTGATTCCTGTCATGCAAATAGTATAAAAGTCTCATGCTTTTATACTATTTGCATGACATTTAATGGCTTTTTATTTATTTATTTATTTTTGGAGACAGGGTCATCCAGCCTGGCCTTGAACTCACTTATGTAGCCTAGGCTGGCCTCAAACTCACAGTGATCCTCCTACCTCAGCCTCCTGAGTGATGGGATTACAGGCTGCATCACCACTCCAGGCTGCTGGCTTTATTTTTCAAAGAATGTTTTCCTTGTAAAAATAATTACTACCATTTATTGACCACTGGCCATGTCTGGTGTTACAGTAGGTGTTTTATATTTCTGATCTTATTTTAACCTTAAAGCAACACAGGGTATGGGTATTTTGACCCTCATGTAACATGTGCAGAAATGGGCTCATGGAGTCTCATTTGGCCCAGGTCCTATGGTTTATGAGTGACAGGTGTATTTCATCACAAGGTCTGTTGAATTCCAAAACCCTAGCACTTTTCTTTTTGGTGTTCTCTTCTCTCACAGAAGTAAACACAATCTTGGTTCTAGTATTGCTTTCTTAGGGAATGGCTCTCCCATGCCCACCTTCACCTGATAAAATCTTAACTCACACTTTGAAATACACTTCAATCCTAACCTCTGTGATGATAATATCAGCTAACATTCATTAGGCACTCATTGTATCCCAGACAGTGTTTTAAGTGCTTCACATGCATTATCCCACTTAATACTCACAGCGTCCCTGTGATACAGATACTGAATTCTTTGTGCAGATGAGAAAACTGGGGCTTATGGAGAATGAATAACTTGCCTTTTCAGCTCTCTTTACCCATGTATGGCCTCTGCCTCTCTCTTCCATAGCTCTGATGCACTCTGTAGCTTCCTATGACCTTATCAGCCTTGCTTCAGTGATGTGTTAACTGTTCATATCTGTGTCCTCACTCCCTGAAAGTAAAATTGTAGTTGTATTAGTTTTGATGTGTGCGAACCATCTAGCTCTGTCCTCTGCTTCATTAGACGTGAAGAGAGTAGCTTCCTTCAGTGAATGAGATAAGCTCATGCATTGCTATGGTGGGTCTAACTAACCAAAATAAAAATAATTTGTCGTTGGAAAAAGAATTTGAGTTTTGCTGAAATTTTCAAATTTTTTTCTTTGTGAATGCGTTCCAGAATTTTCAGCTAGAACCACTGACAGTCCCTACAAAAGTGCATATTCTCTGAAACTGATTCTGTGGTAGAATTCTGGAAAAAGGGTGTCAAGTGTCTTTTTCCTACTGAAGCACTTCAAGAGTTGGCAAATTACGAGTCTGTATAGTGAAGAATACTATGAGGCTTTTTTCTTCATTTTTTTGTATTGATTTTCCAGACGCTTTAGTGTTAAACCATGCCAGAAGTGCTGCAGAGATGAATCACTATTATCCAAAGGCCACCAGCCTCTTTTCCGTCTGACAGAAGGATAATTCCATGTGGATCAAATAAATACAGATGTGTAGTAATTAGTTCTATTCCCAGTGAGCCTATTTCCAACACACTAAAGATGTGAGCGATTATAGAACCTCACCCCAACAGCTTTTATCAATTTAAACTGCTAAACAACAGGATAGGTCATAACCCAGCCTGCTATTAATAATGTATTTATTATGTGCAACATTACAAATTAGGTGCACAGACTAGAAAAGGCACACCTTTTAACAAGAATAATGTGCTCTTCCCCCAGACTCATCATATGTGCCTGGCCACTCACCTGATGTACAGTCCCAAGGCAATCAAAAGAATAAAAAATCTCATCGAAGGCACAGAGGCCTACATCGTGGGCGGACTCCTCCACAGAGATGATTTAGCCGTGGCTGATATGTTAAATGTACCCATCCTGGGCTCAGAGCCTGAACTGGTTCATCTTTATAGTGCCAAGTCTGGAAGTAAACACATCTTCAGCAGCGCCAATGTGCCAATCCCTCCTGGGATATATGACATTTATAGTTATCAACAGGTATGTGGGGTGAGCACGCCAGGCTCTGCTCAAGTATGTCACATCCTTTTGACCTCGGGCAACTTAAGGTGATATGGAGCCAGCCCTGCCCAATGAAGAATATGTGTATATTGTGATGTTTCGCATTAAGCCTTCATGTTTTGAAATTTCCCACTGGTCTTGCAAAAATTGCTGGCATTTCCAAAGTATTTACTATTCGAACTGAGATACAGAAGATTCTGTTGAAATGACTTAGCATTTGGACTAATCTGCCATCAATATTTAATGCCTTAACATAGATCAGTTAATCATCATACCAGCCAGTCAGTAGGACCCTAAGAAACATGAGAGTCAATTCTGGCTAAAAGCAGCAGTTTTGGAAAGTTTCAGAGAGTAAGTCTCTCTGCCAGGTCAAATTGCAGAGGGCTACAGACACCCTTGGCTCTGTAAAAAAATAGTTTGGCTTCTCAGGAAGGGCCCAAAAGGACGGAGGGGAAAGAATCCAGAAAGGGGATTAAAACTACTGGAATAAAACTACTTCTGGTTTTGCCTTGGACCAAGTCTGTTGGTTTTGTATTCTTCCAGCACATAGTTAGGGCCTGAAATATTTGGAGAAATACATTAGCCATTAGAAATGTTTTCTCTTTGAGTTAGTTCTGGCAGGTGTTCTCTCATTTAACTGCCATCTGTTTCCATAATAAAGAAAATTAAAAGACAAATGGCTGTTAGCATTTCCTAAACTGTTTCAGTACCTCTCTTGACCACTACTCCAAGCCATTCACAAATTATCCCCCACCCACTTCTCAAGAAACCGGAGAAGCACACACATTGAGTATTTATGAGGGATGACGGTGTCAGGAATCCCTTCCCCTCTCTTTGCCCACCTATGGTAGCCAGTGAGGCCCCAAATCAAGCCTTTCAGGGGATCCTACTTTGCAGAGACTAGTTTGAAGATAATTATGAGCTTATTAAATTGCTCTCACATGTTTCAGTCTTGCTTGAACTTTCTTGGTAATACAGGGACTCATGAAGGAAGCAGAGCCTGGAAAAGGCACAAGCAATTTTAGTAGAATGGAATGGAGAGGCTCCCCCTGAGCTGTGTACCACACCGGGGTCATTAACCTCCACTGGAATTTGAAGATGGCAATGCTTAACTCTGCTTTCCAGGAGAATTTCTTGTTGACAGAGTTAATACAAGTGAATATACTTTTAAATGACAGGATTTCACACATGCACGTTCCATTAAACAACTTTCAAGACTTTAAAATCTATGTGCAATATTTATATTGAGTCTTGGTTTCATCTTCACTGATGACAACTCAGTCTTTGCTCTCAAATATTTCTGAACTTGATGTGTTAATTGTGGTTAAAGATGCAGACACATTTAATGAGTTAAACCTCTGTCTAGGGCTAGAATTCAGAAGTAGAGATGAAAACCTCCTCACAGATACATCAAATTCGAGGAATGTTAACATCTAGTATGTATAATTTGTATAACAGTAAGTCAAGTGGAACTGAGTTCTACTCTATTTGTTTGGAAATGTACATCTGAGGTCACCAAGAACTGAAATATTCCACGGAGATCTTTCCTAACTCTAACCCCAAATGCCTACTCTACCCCATTGATCTGAGTGTAGCAGTATTTTCAGTCTGCAGATGGTGATGAATCAGTAGCACTGACTTTTTACTAATACACATCGTAAACTTAAAGATGGTAAAAGAAATCCATGATTATTTTAACTCAGGTTAATAAGGATTCCTTGGTATTAGCTGTATTTTCCCAGTAATCATTTTTCTACTTCTGCTCTTTACCAGTATAAAATGAATCACAACTAAAAAATATTGCATATTTTGAACAGATATGCTGAAATAGAAAATGATAAATGTTTGGGAATAGCATAAAGTCATTCTGTTTATGATTATTATTTTTTCTAGCATGAGCACAGTGAGCACTTCTTGTTTTGACCCATAAAGTAACTGTGCAAGTCCCCTTTCTGGCATGTGTTCCCTGTGAAATATTGACGGCTTTGGTTAAATAATCAAAAATGGCAATGCTATTTTAAAACACTGTTCAATTTTCACTTAAAGATAGCACATAATTCTTTCTAGTGGTGCAGTCTTTACAATAGTATCGATCGTTTCATTACTGTAGGGGGATCCATCAACAGACACCCATTTATAGGATTCTTAGAAGCAACAAATAATAGGATTTGGAAGAAACAGATAATAACTCTGTCAGTAGTTGCTACCTCTAGAAATATACTATAGCCAAATATATAATACAGAACCCCTTTCTTTAGAGTGGCAAAAGAATTTTACCCGACATTAGTTAACATGCCAAAGACCATTGTACTTCTGCAAAGTGTAATCACAATACATATATCAAGATATGCTCACAGTATCTATCTTCTCAGCACACTAGAGAAAGAAGTGAGACACATTAAAAAGCCTTCCTAGGCTGAGTTCATGCGATGTGTAGATTTGTCATTTAAACACCCCCGTTACACCTAGATACCACTTGATAATTAGGGAGTTAGTACAATTTTATTTCATCCTAAGTGAATGCTCCAAGTGGCATGAGGTTTCAGAGGACCCCAAGCGTGGCTCTTTTGGTGTCTCTTCCACACTGCCATGTCATGTGATAACCCAGGAATATTTATTTGCTGGATATAACAATGCACAGGAACAGCTTTAAAGTTCTTATAATTTTATAGTTCCAAATTCTATAGGACTCTAAATCTTGAATCTTTTCACACTCTTCAGTTTAAAAAAAAAAATTAAACATCTATTTGGTGGGCCAAGAGGTCACTGGAGGAGAAAAGAATAATGTTTTGTTGCTTTCTAGGGAGTACAAGCTGAAAAGTCTGATGAGAAGACAAGACCAAAAAAAAAATTGTAATCTAATGTGTTGTTTGTCTCAGACACTTTATTAGCAATCTCACTGTAGACTTGTGTCGGATTCAGATGCACCCCAAATGGCTGACTGTAAAGCAAGTTGCTTCTCTTCTCCTGCTCTGGCTTCTGACTCTCACCATCTCCTCTAGTTCTGCAGGCTGAGACAGGAAGCACTGTGGAGAGGGTTTAGGGTCGGAGAAGCTGGGGAACACCCCAGGAGGAACCCCATTCCATCACTCAGTGCTGAGTGGTCTTGGGTGAATTACTGAAGTCAGTCTGCCTGGATATACATATTAAACGAAACAGTGTTGCCTACGTCATAGGCTACTCTATGAAATGAGGCCTTGTATGCGCTGAGGGCCTGGCTCTTACTGAGAGCTCAGTAATGCTAGACAGCATTATTGTTATCATCACCATTTCAGTGTTAAGAACTCGATCCCGTCCCTTAAACTTCCCTAGGTTTGTACCCATTGTGAAGTATTCTCCAGGGAGTGCTTCAAATGAAGAGTAAGGTGGATGTCTCTTTCAGGAAGGTTGCTTTCACGACTGTTTCATCTCCTTTATCTGCCTTGCCTGGCAACACACTTGTTTAGAGCACGCATGCAGTAAATTGGCCAACTTTGGTGCATTAATGAGGGGAAAATTAAGTATTTTATAGATTATAACATTTAAAAGCTCAACAAAGCTCGACACAGTCCAAGTTTTCAAGACTATAACTCTTTATAGTCTTGAAACTATAAAAACCCATTTGAGGAATCAATAACTCTCTGAGAAAGAAAGAAACAATGCCAAGATTCAGTGACAGATACTGAAAGATTCTTTCACCTTCAAAAGCTAGCAAAATGATACTTTCAGAATTTCTCATAAGATTGTGTTTTTAAACGTGCCTTTGGTCTAATGAATTACTGATTTCGCCACAACATACATGCATCACCTAAAACTTCATCCTGCCTAAATAAGCGGCAGACAACCAAACAGAGGGGTGTGTGAGTGGAGGAGGACGAGGCGCCGCGTGGGGAGGAAGCGCTCTGCAGTAAAGGCTGCCGTGTCTTCCTTCCCACAGATGATAGAACAGCTGAGCCAGGTGGTGACTGACCACCTGCAAATCCGGCGCTGGCTCTTTAAAATGAACTTGGAGTTCGGAGGAAACGGGACTGCGTTTTGTGACATTCCTTCGCACCTGCAGTGCTACAAGTGGGTGCTCAAGGAGAGCAGCAGATACAGCTGCGGAGACTGGAGAAAGAAGTGGGCACATGTGAGTGTTCAGAGGTGGCTGTGATTGCTGGGAGAGGAGGCCGAAGGCTCAGGCGGCGGACAGCGCAGTCCTGCACCAACGGCGCGGGCTTTCTTGGGCTTCAGACCTTACATACAAAATGAATGGGACTCATTCGCTTATTGTAAATGTCCTTTCTTTGCCCCCTACAAGTCTTCATTCACATCTTCAAATCAGTTATGGTAATTAGGAAGCTATTTTTTAAAAAATCATATTCAGATAGCGTTACAAATCTCATCATGTGCCCTAAGCCGGTCTTGATCACGTGTTTCTAACAATTGTTGTTAAGCCGACTGTATTTTATTACGAGAGAAATTCTATTAGCAAACGGTTGTCACTGGGAAAAGCTAATGCGTAATAGCATTCTGCCAGTAGTCACATTTTAAAAAGGACAATCCAAGGAAATTTATATAACTGCTGTTCCCTGTGAGATGAGGAGCAAACAGTTTACACCCAGCGGAAAATCGCTCAGCAAAAACTGACCGGTAGGTAAGAGATCTTAAGATATGTGTCCATGTTGTATTTGTGAGGTGAGTCTGTTCCAAATCTGCTTAATAATTTTATACACCTGAATATCTATAATATAGTGGTCCCATTTTTGCATCCCGAGATCTAGGTTTCCCTGGCTTCTTTGAATCCCACGTCTCGGTTTTAGCTGACCTACTGGTTGAAATGTAACTGATTAGGACACACATTCCTCTGGCTAGTTCTCTCCCTACCAGCACATGTAGGGGTGGGCTCTGCGAAGCGATCTGCATCTGCTTTGAGCATCCCACTACAGAGGTGTGCGAATCAGGACACAAGGGATAGGAGGGGAGGGGCAGAGGAGAGAGAGCTGCATTATTCTGGGGAAAGTGAATTGATGAATAAATCTAGAGAACAGTCAGGAGAGAGAGTTCCCTTTGACAAATGTGACAGTTCTCCCCATGATCTATTCTAGGCTGTTTTTCCTCCTCCGACTGTGAATGAACTAAATGCAGTGCCTGTCATGGCCAGCTTTTTACATATTATTTAAAGGATACCAAAGTGAATTACTCTTCTAGAGGAGAAAAAATAAGGAAAATGTATTTAATTTCAAGACCCAGAGAGGTTTCTCTTATGTTCTCTTTGAACTGGATTTTATTTCATACTATATGGAATTTTCTTTTTTAAGTGAAGCTATTAAGATTAAACTATTAAAAAGTATGACTTCCTTATCTCAAATCTGAAATGTAAGTGTGTAAAGTATTTGCTGGCCTCAGTATTTCAAAACAATAATTTTTAAAGCATTCCCCTGATACTAGACTATGATAAATTTGAAATATTTGACTTTAAGTTTAAAAAATACTTACTAACATTTGGCTAAATTATATTTACTGTAGATGCTTTACTTGTATTATTTAATCTCAATTATTTTAAGCTATTCCATTTTAAATTGTCATCAAATATATTTGGCATTGTTAATGTTCTTAAATGTGAAACTCTTAAATAATTAATCATCTATCTTAATCATTTTAACAAGAAAAAAATAATTATTCAGACATGTTTTTACAGTCTGAGGCCCGTGCTTAGCCATGATGTGATGTGAAGCCAAAATTGAAAATAAGAATAAAGCAGCCTGGAAAGCAGTTTTTTCTTTTTCTTTTTGTAGGAGATTACTGACATTCGTCTTGCCTCCAAAGTGAGATTGTGTTTGGTGCAGAGGTAAACTACAGTCTCCCCTGAGCACAGCTATTGAGAATTTAGGATTAATATTCTCCTTTGTTCCAGAAGACCATTGTAATGGTGCACATTTAGACATCAAAGCATTACTTTATGAGCACAGACATGTTTTAATGTCCTATTACAGTTTGTAGACCTGTTTCTTTTGATAATGAAGATGTTGTATCATCAAGCCTAGCCTGGCACATACAAAACATATGCTGGCAGGTTATTAAAAATTTCAGCTTCTTGATGAAAGACTATCCTGGAGGCTAAGAGTCCAGAGAAAGACTCCATTCTGGGAGAATTATTAGAAATGAGACTATGACTGTAAGCACTAAATTATGTTAATACTTACAAGTAGCATCATTTGCATAGTAGTTTATGACACGATACCATGATTTTTCTCAATGCTGTGTTGTAGGCAACAGATTAAAAGAGAGCTGTTTATGGGAGCTGGAGCTGTTTGAGATTCCCTTGCATCTTATGAGATACTAGTTTTAGAGGTAGACAATTCAGTGTAGACTCAGGTATATAATATAAAGATCTGTCTCTCCCTGTCTCTATGCCTTTTCTCTGTCTCTCTCTCTCTGTCTCTCTCCCTATTTAAAGTCAGAGTTATTTAGTTGGTTGCAGTTGATACTTGAAACAAAATCATGGAGTCAACAAATGCTGAAGAGCCATAGTCACATTTAGAAAATCAGTATAAATATGTAAGCAATTTTGAAAATTAGAATGTTACAGAATGATGGCTACAATGAAAGTACAAAGATCTTTCTTTCTTGTTGGTGGCTTGTACCACACCTACCATTTTCCTCCTGTCAGCTAACAAAACTTACTCCCCGCCACCTGAAACAAGCCCCTGGGAACTCATTCATTTAAGTGCTCAAAGCTTGTTCAGGTCTGGTGAAGCCACACACTTTCACCCACTCCAAATGCCCTACTTCTCACTTGGAGGCATCATTTAAAGGCCTGAACACAGGAAGGCACACTTGCGGGAGAAGCCTTCCTCAGCACAGTCCCCGGCACAGGTACGTCACTGTGCTGTGAATCACGCCCTCCTGTAGCTTTCCCCTTTTCTTTCGAAGGGTAAAGCGTCCCTCTCTTGATTCCTAGGACACTGGCTTTGTGGCAGTGAGCTGCCGGGGATGGTGCTCTGCAGAAGCTCTTTGTGGAGCAGCTCCTCTGTGGAGAGAGCTACGCCACTTACTTCCAGGTCTCCCTGAAGGCCTCCATCGCCCAGAAGAGGCTGGGATGTGAAGGTCTTGGTGGAGGTCACTATTTTGCCATTTAACAGGAGAAAGGAAAAGTGTGTCCTTAAATGCTACTATTAAATATTGCCTTTTGAAGAGCAGCTTTATCTTTACTTACACAATACTTTGCTTCATTTTGTTAGACATTTATCAGTATGCAGCTCACCAAAGTGGGGGTGGCTAATGCAAGCACCTAAACCTTGAAAAGGTAGAATAAGCTACAATTGTTGTTTCCTCTCTTTGTAGAACTAAGACAAGCAAAATTCACTGTTAACAAAAGAGAATCACCAGTCATCCTATGCTTCAGAACCTCCCTCTCTGTTTTGAAGACCTCCCTCCACTCAGAATGGCTTTGTAACTGGGCCACATGAGCCACTGTCAGATGCTCGAGCTGGATGTCCTGTGGAATTTAGTAGGCATTTATTAAGTGAGCCCAATGGTCTTCTAACCGTATTAATTTTAGAAAAGTTAAAAGATAATACAACAAAATTAAACAAACATTGAACCAAGTATGTGTATGACTTTCCTCAGTCATTTTGGCATATTGATTTCTAAATGTGCAATGCCTATCTCTCATAACTACAACAATAGTATGTATCTAATTAAATATCTATTTTAACCATTTTCCATGTTTATACACAGTCATCACAATTAATGGCTGTATAATACACATTGATTAATTCTAGTATATTAAACCATTTACTTAGTTGGAAATTTAGGTTATTTCCGTTCAGAGGAGGAGGCAGAAAAGATTTGTTTTTAAGTTTGGTTTATTAGGAGAAAGATCCCCAGGTAGAATGCTTTATGGCTCTTGCTGCATGTACTGTATTTCTAAGAACCAGTTTCCAAAGCAACTAGAGAATATGCACACTGGCTTTACTATAGCCTTACTAGCACTAAATATTATTTTATTTTATTTTAGATGTAAAAATGCATCATATGGTTGCTATTACTTGGTTATTTGCAAGGAATATCCTTTTTGTATCCTTATTTTTTGTACTTATATAAAAATATAACATCCTGGTATTAAAGAATCTAGGTTTCTAGGTTTAAAAAAATCTAGGATATCATTTCTCATACTCATTAAACTACATATAAATAATTATTTCTTTGATCTATATTTGTTTTTATATCTTAAAATCTTGACTTCTTAGGCTTTCTGTAAAGCATGTAATTAATTTTTTTTCCAGGTACAGGAATTCAACCCAGAGCCTTCATGCTGAGCTACATCCCCAGCCCTTTTTGATTTTGAGATAGGATCTTACTAAACTGCTAAGTTTAATTTCCCAGGCTGGGGTCACACTTGTGATCATCCTGCCTCAGCCTCCCACAGTGCTGGGATTACAGACTTGTGCAGCATCTGTGACTGAGATTAATCATTTTACAGAGCTATCAATACACTATTAAATTCTGGACATTTTCTTTTATTTAATAATAATTGTAGAAAGCCTACCAGGTACAAGTACTGAGCATACTACATGAATGGTCTTGTCCAGTCTCAGGAAAACCCTGAGATTTATATTTATTTGCTTCCACACCAATTTGGTTAGGAAGGTACCATCTTCTATAGGTGGAGACACTAATGTTAAGGAAGTTAAGTGACTTTCCCAATTCACATAGCTAATCAGTGATTGTGCTTAGCTTTAACTAAATCCTTCTAGTCCAGCACTTTTGCCACAGTTAGGTGAATTCATTTAGAAAGGATGCCCTGAAGAGTTATTCCCCCTCAGATCCTTGCTTTTGCCACCTGCCTCATGCCCCATTGTGGCAGATGTCTGAGGGAAAGGCAGCCACTGCTCTTCTGTGTCCCAAAGGCAAGCGACCTGGAAGGTGAGGACAGCTGTCCTCCCAGAGGGACTTCTGCTGCAGAGGGGGAGTCCCCTGGATTCAGTTCTTGCAACCCAGCTTTTGTCACCATACCTTCCATGGCTGACAAAAGAATTTTCCATATCACCTTTTGCTCATTCAGGGGATGAGAGATTTCTCAGGGCCTTACTCAATTTAGAATACTGGTGTGATCATTTGATTCTTGAAAGGGTTAAAGTAACCTACCTTCACAATCAGATATAGCATTAAAAACATGATGAGTATTAAAAACTCTAAGCAGCCAAGTGTTTGGTTTTGTTTTTATTTTTTAGCCTCTTTTTCCAAGTTGACACAGTGGATTCCCTTTAAAGCAGAATAAGGGTTGGGATAGGCTGATGGTTAAGCATTCAACCATTCAGGGATATATAGGCTAACTGTAGCAGTTGGCTTGATAAGACTCCATGGCCCAGACACTAGGTCATACTCTCAAGCATACCAGTGGGAAAGCCATGGGTAAATCACTTAGCCCTCTCAGTCTTTGTTTCCTCATCTGTAAGTAGAAATAACATTTGTCTTTGTCTCTTGGGGAGGTGATGAGAATTAAAGGAGATAATCCTGTGAATTGGCTAGCAATGCGCTTTGCACATAAGAGTGCAAGAAATGCAACCTTTTACTATTTAATATTATAAAATTATATTGTAAGCAATGTCAATTGAGTACATGCCTTTGGGTCTTTCATTGGTGGTTGAGTCATTCAGGCATATAGAGTGTTGCGGGGCACATCAGTTGTCATTAGGTACATGTGGCTGTTGATGATTCAAAATTTGGATTCAATTATTTCTGTGATATGATTTTCCTTGATAGCAGCCTGGCCTCTTAACATCTGAAAATAGAAAATGATGCTACTCTGTATTTGAACTTTCTATGTGTGGAATAAAGAAGCTTGATAAAGTAGAGATTATTCTGACCAAAAGATTTGAGTCTGTTTGCTTCATTTTCTGGTTCCAGTTGGTGTGTTTTCTAATTAGTGTAGCAGCACGTCACCACAATCACTGGAAAGTCTTAATCATTTAGATATTTTTCCTTATCTCTGACAATGACTTAGAATATTTTCTTCCAGTTCAATGGTTATTTTCATGAAGCTGCCAGGGTTGAGTTTGAGGTGCTTTTCTGTGCCTGAGGAAGATGACAGGAGAAGGAAAATTGCTTCCCCGAGTTAAATGAAAGCCAGGGTACCCCTTCTGAGGGCCTGTAATAATCAGCTATACAAGCTGTTGGTTTGTGTGTCCTATTGATTTAATATGCTTCTAATCAGTACATAAAGCTATGGGCCTGCAGTGTTAATTTTTCATATGCTTACAAAGTACCCTTTGATTTTCTGTCACACGTTAATTACAGCGTTTTGCCATTAAATAGGAAGCTTTGTGTAAACTAATTACTAGGTAATCATTGTCTACTGCAAGCGTGCTGTTTGTACCTTTTATTTTATTCTAAAAATGCACAGATCTCACAGTCTGGAAACACTCTACCTTCCAGCCATTAGCTCTCACTAATTCATAGCATTATTGTGGTGAGAGTGGAGGAGTTGTAATTGTTGTGGTATCAGAGCTGTTAATTACCGGAGTAAACAGTTGAAATGGTGCCAAGGTCTATTGTACAAGGCAGAGAAAAGGAGGTTTAAATGTTACTCCCGCCATCTGGGGACTGGAGGAGAGGCGAATGCTCGGGAACAGCAGTGAGGCGCTAGCTCCAGGGTTAGCCGCCATATGGATCCAGAATATTTTGAATCAATTGAATTTAACTGCCAGTTTTTTGCACTAACAGCGTGGAAGGAAGGAATAAAGCGAAAGATGAGAGGAACGAGAATTGGTGAGTGTGTTCACATCCAGGAAGTCCCCGTTGGAGTTCTTTTGGAAACGTTGGCTCTGCTGAAAACCCGCAGAGCAGGCATGAGGATTTGGAACCAGACTCAGAATGAGTTTTATTCTCCTCTGACAGCGACTGCGCCATTTGCTTAGAGTCGTCTGTCCTCGCTGCCCCTGGGTGAGTTGACAAGGCTTGGGCTTTCTGAAACGGTGCCAGGTCCAGCAAAAATCCCAGATCCAGCAAAAAATCCCCGCTCTGGAATTCACCGATTCATTATCCTGGCATGGTCGATAGAAAGAACACAATGAATATCTGCTGGGGCTACGTCTGCCTGGAGTGACGCTTCTGTGTGCAGAAATACGAGGAAGGCCCAGCTCCTCGCCGTGATTAAGAAACGCAGCTTCTCACCCATTCCTTTTGTATAAAATCAAAATATAAAATCTCCTGATAGTCTCCTATTTCATTCCATAGGCTCACTCTTCTTTTCTACTACTTGAATGAAAAATGAAGACCAAAGGGCATATGTGTTTTCTTTCATTTTTAATTTTCAGTTAAAGAACTTTCATTGGCATATGCAGTTTTCCCAACCAGAAATACTTCTCTAACTGGAAACCTATTACCAGTAATAATAATTAGGGCTACTTCAGTTTAGGATTGATGTAAAAACTGAATGTTTTTTATTTTAAAATATTGCATAATCTTTAAACCAGTCATATATATTTCAACATACATTTGACAACCATTTTCTAATGTTAAAAATATTTGTAAAATACTGGCCACTTGCTTCTGCAACTACTTTTTAATACCGTTTCTCAAGCATAAGCATATTCTTCTCTTTTTAAACCACTCTGGATTACTGTATTTATTTCTAATTGTTCTTTAGCAGATGCTGAAGTACTTCATGTGTAGTGTAAACAACTCCTTTAAAAAGAGAGAGAGAGATCACGGATATACCATGAACCAAGGACAGTGTTTGTCAGGATTTTATGATGGCAGTTTTGTCCTGGGGGGAAATTTTTTCCTGCTATTGTGTGTGTGTGAAAAGTTCAATTAAGAATTTCAAGAAGCGCTTAATCTTTATCTATTGAAATCCCAGCATGCAGCGCGACAGGGTAAGCCTAGAAAGAAAACCATGGCCTCCTGGGGTGAGAGGAAAAAGGAAACAGCAGTGTAAGTGCTGGAAAGTTGAAAGCGAATGAACCTTTCCAGTGTTTGTGGTTGGGGGCAAAGCAGTTGTGCTGAGCTTTGGCATGGAAGTACAACATATGTGCCTCAGTTGGACAAAACACTTCTGGAGTCAAGTCAACTGCGAGGCCTGCGTGCTGGTGCAAGGTGAAGCCTAGCTAATGAGGGACAGACTCCTCGAGAAGCAGCGAGTGGATAATGCTACATAAGTATGGAATTATATACCGCATTTTCACCATTCTGCTTAATGAGAGCTGCCACCGCAGCGAATCACTTGCCACACAGCCAAAATGGGCCATTAGCTATCAAGGGAAAATTGTCTTTGCCGCTTTCAGCAGATGGAGCAAATATTTTACAAAGCAATTTTACATACCAAAAACATTTGTGTGCCTTGGTAATGTTGGCTGTTTTACATTATGTTACCTACTACAGCAGCATAATTTTCCATCTCATCGAAGGCAAACTTGGCATTTTTGATTTCTAAATTCTCAATTAACAATTAAACATGGAGTATTAAGGCGGTCTTTAAGCTCTAAGTAGGTGTGGAAGGTAGTTTATGACTTGCTGGAGACGGCTTCGTTTTTCTTCTCTTCATCCCCTCAGCATGTCTTTGCACTCTAAAGAGGGACTATTTCTGACAATCTTAATGAAAGAAATGAATGAAAAGCTCACTACTGACTGCAGAAGGAAAGCCGTCAGTGCAAAGGGTGATCAGAACATTTGCTTAAAGCATCCCTCATGAACCCTAAGGAGACCCGCTTTTATCTATTTAAAATGTTTAAGCTTCAAGTAACAGAAAACTCTACTCAAAATGAGTTTACGAAGAAGAGGGAGCCAGGCTAGGGGTGTAGACCTGTAGCCTCAGCACTCTGGGGGCTGAAGCAGGAAGACTATGAGCTCAAGCCCAGGCTGGGCAACTTAGTGACTAACAAGACCCTGACTCAAAGAAAAAGAAACAGTGCTGTTCCGTGTGAAGGCCCCTGAGCTGAACACCCGGAGCTAAGATAAAAAGAAGAGCCAAATTATTATCTCAGCAATCTGAAAGTTCAAGGATTGTTCTGGCTTCAGAAGGCTTAATCCAGTGGCTTAGTGGCACCACCAAGGAAGGACCCTGTGTCTGTGCAGAACACGGGCTCCATTCTAGGGCTGGCACCCTCGGGGGTGCAAGACGTCTGCCCAGGGCTCCTGGAGTTTGTCGAAGTGATAGGAACACAGAACATCTCACCCGGTGGCGTTCTCAGAAGAGCATAAAGCTTCTTCCAGAAGGCCCCAGTAATTCCTCCTGACATGTCCTCAGTCTCTGTGGGTCACATATCTAGCCTGAACCAATGGTACTGGCCAAGGCCTGGCACTGGTAGTCAGGGACTCGCTTTGGACATGAGGGTGGAATTCTGTTCAGTGAGTCTTATGTGATACAGACTGTGAAGAAGGCAGTTCCTGAAAGAAGTCCTGTTAACAGCCATTGACAGACAGATGTCCACTCTTAGCAGTTTTTCATAAATCTAACGGTGCAAATTTCACATCACCTAAGACGACTGAATCCCACCCACTTTGTGCCCACTCAGGTGGGAACTGCACAGATCCCACCACACTAGGGCACACTGGTAATGCCTGACTTTGAACCCAGTTTTGCTACTTCCTGGTGGTGTGACATAAAATAAGGATGAAATTTATACTAGACATAGTTGTGAGATAATAAATGTAGGACACTTGCCACATGGTAAACTTGCAAAAATGAAAGCTATTTTTTTAACCTAAAAAATGACTGCAGTAGTCAAATGTATCCTGCCACAGCAGATAGTCTTCTACACTCACCTTCAAACTTGGAATCCCTCCCTCCTCACCACCGCTGTGCCGCCAGCGGACTCAGGGCCCGCTACCTTCTGCAGCACCCTGCACTCTACTCCCTGGAAAGAGCACTTGCCCGGGGGTCAGAGCAGCCTGAAGCTCCCGCAGGTTTGCAGGGTGACTTGCAAGCCCCTTCCCTCTTCTGCTACATGAGGATCTGTCCTAGATAGGCCATATGGCCTCTTCCCATGCCGACGGCGCCACTGCGTTTTTCAGGTCACTGTCCTGCCCTTTTGACTTCAGGCCATTTCTCTGGGGTTATCAGGAGCGCCTATAAAGCGGAACCACCTGGGCAAGTCCTTTGGTTTTCTTTTCTACCTGATCTTAGCTAAAAGACTAAGAAGAGATCCTTGGCTTTCTTTTGAACATCATCAAAAGATGGGGGATAGTAGAAGTCAATAGGTTATTTTACTTAATACACCACTGACAATTCAACAAAGAGGCTGCTAAAATAAGTTTTGGTGAGACTGATAGAGTATTCTAATTTGTATTCCTCCTCCCTTTCCCATCCTCTATACAACACACACACACACACACGCACACGCACACGCACACGCACACGCACGCAGATTTAGAATTTGTTTGGCTAGGAAAGCTAACTCTGTGATAGCTTTAGTATTAAACCAAATACCCCAGTGGCTCCCCCCAAGATATCCTGAATTCTTGTCAGTCAAATATCTGTTCCTTCCCACTGCAGTGGTGCCTACCTGTAATCCCAGCACTCTGGGAAGCTGAGGCAAAAAGATCATATGTATGAGCCACATCTGGGCAACTCAGCAAGACTATGTCTCAATATTTTAAAAAACACATTGGAAAGGACTAGAATATAGTTGAGTTTAAAGGTCCTTGGCTCAATCCTAGTACTGAGCACCCCCCAATCCAATTTTCTCAAAATTATACTTTGATAGAAAAAGAGAGTGCTGAGAGGCAAGAACCATGTTTAATACACAAGCAGTTCCAGGATGCACGGGTCAGGCTAGTGGAGACACTATACTTTCTGCAGATATCTCGGAACTTGGGGCCTTCACACTGAGCTACAGGGACTCACTCTAGTTTATTTTTTAAGTTGCCCAAGGTGAGCTGGACTTTGCAATCCTCTTGCCTCACCCTCCCAAGTTCTGGGATGATGGCTGTGCACCATCACACACAACTGCTACATTTGTAAAGTACATATGACCTGAACTCAGATCAGACTCAGAGTACCCCAAATGATCTCAGACTGGCCAGACCCAACTCAGACTAGCCAGAACAGGTTCAGACTGCCCCAAAAAGCCCAGACCAGCTGAAACTGGCTCAGACTGACTGGAACCAGATAAAACTGGCTCAGAGCAGCCAGAACCAGATCACACCAGCCACAACTGGTTTAGACTAGCCAAAACCTGTACTTTATTTTTCAGGACAGAATTGATAATCAGGAATCAGAAGTCACAGATGACAGGCCTGGCAGTGACTGGGCAGAACTTATATCCTAGGCTGTGCCAGTTCTTCAGGGCTTTCACTATATGACCCGTTTCCCCTTGTTAACAGAGAGGGCTGGTGAAGGGGGTTTCACCAGTAATAAAACCATTCCTTATGGGTATCCCCTATTGTCCCCACAGTATAAGTGGTTACAGTTTGATGCATGCTATCAATTCACCCACAAAAAGTTGTCACTGGGGACTCAACCCAAAGCTGTACACGGTTGTTCATATCCTCACGAGGCAGCAGCCACTCAACACTCAGCTGTCCCACAGTAGATGAATACATAAATAAAACATGGTCCATCCATGCAGCAGAATATTATTCAGCCATGAAAATGAAGGAAGCATCGATACATGCTATACTGTGAAAACATGATACTAAGTGATAGAAGCCAGACACTAATAGTCACATTTTATATGGCTCCCTTGATGTGAAAAAAATCCATAACAGGCAACTCTAAAGGCAGGAAGCAGATTGGTGGCTGCCAAGGGCTAGGGGTGGGGGCCGATAGCTCATAGGAATGGGGTTTCCTTTTGGGGTGACAGAATATTCCATAATTGGCAGAGGTAGTGGTTGCACAAAACCACAAATGTACAAGTCAGTTATCCCTTATCTGAGGTGCTTAGGACAAGCACTGTTTTGGATTTGGAGCTTTATTCAGATTTTGGAATTTCGCATATACCTGAGGTACCTGGGGAATAGGACCCAGTCCAAACACCAAATTCATTTATGTTTGCTACACACACTGTACACAAAGCCTGAGAAAGACCTTGCCAACTCCATCACTTTCCCTACGGTCAGCCCACTTAGGGTTTTAGAATAAAAGTGCTCCAGTCTGAAGAATCTTAGGAACAAACTAGTGGGCTTCATAGTTGGTGTAGCAGGGAACTGAGGAACCGGTGGGAAGAAGGAACATTGTGCAGAAGCACCGAGCTGGTCAGGATTCATTGGGCCTGAGACCTGGGTTTCCCGACAGGCAGAAGGGTGCCTTTTGGTGACAACAGGCACATTTCATGGCAATTTTTAGGGAGCCAAATTGCACTGAAATATGAAAATGGAAATGGCTGGGAAAACAGAAAATTTTCAAAATGACTTTCTGACTCTGGGTAAACAGTAACCACATTTTTTTGCCTGTTGGAGGCCTGGTTTTTAATCACTCCACAAGCAGTTTTCATTTCTGTAGTAAAATGGCTTGTGGTTCTATTTAATTTGTTTCTGCAGGAGCCAGTCTTGCTGAAGATCTCCGAGGAGCTGGCGGGCATTCTAGCACAGCACGCGCAGCCAGTCAATGAGAAACGGTTCCCAACGTGGAGGAAATTCCTCCAAACATTTCTCAGTCAAGGTAAATAAGACTGCAAAGTTTCTATCAAGGATCAGTCTGCACAACCTTGGGTTCTAGTTCTGGGTCAACCTGAGACTGATTTAAATATTTTGCATCGCCCGTGTTAGCTTAGAAAAGTGCTAACAACTATAGATGACTTTTCCTCTTTTCTAAACTTCGCCTGAATATTTATCTTGCACTCAGCCTCAGAATAAATAGGAACTCAGTGTTCAAAGCGTGGCAGGCATAGCTCAAGATTCCAGGCCGGTTTTGCCCCAGACCTTTCCTGAGGGGTGGATCTGGACCTCATCCATGACCTTGAGCAAGATTCTTAGATCCTCGGAGGCCTGGTTTCCTCACTTCCCTACCACACACAGTCCATGGTGGGGGGAGTCAATGGAATCGAGGTATGAAGATTTCTACCTCGGAGTCTGACCCACAAATGTCTTTAATCTATGTTAGATTCCCCTTCCAGATTCCAGAAGAGCAGAGATAGCCTCACTTCCAGGCAAGAAAGGTAGCGTTTCCAAGCAAGAATCCACTCTGCAGTCTAGGTACAAAGCCAGCTGCTGGGCCTTGCATCCCCTACCCCATCCTTATTGCATAACAACTGTGGAAGGCCCAGGACTGAGGGAATGAGCAGAGCAAACGGAAGAGTAAGGCACATGTGGGCAGCTGTATGAATCATGAGTGAGGGTTAGGACAACAAACCAGAAAAGGTATCTCTCCACTCTACTCCCTGCTATCCAGTGATGATAATAATAGTACATTAGCCCTAAAACCTAATGACAAAATAATCATGTTATGTCAAATGATAATATAGCACAGTGATGGAAACATACTGAGAAGCCACAGAGCTATATGCCAGGGACTATCCTAAGTACACATATATTAACTTTCTGAATCCTTCTAACAGTTCTATGAGATCAGCACCAGGATGTCTTTGTCACTTTTCTTATCTCTGAGACACAGAACTCAGTGCTTGCACTGTAACGGAGGACAGGTTCGTTTTGACTCATGGTTTCAGAGATGGCAGTCCCTGCACCATGGGCTGACTTCAAGGGAAAAAACAGCATGGTGGAGGAGCCTGGCTGAGCAAGGTTGCTCACATCACAGCAGTCAGGGAGCTGAGAGAGAGAAGGGAGGAGCCAGGGAGGGAGCTGTACTCTTCCAGGTCTGCCCTGCCCCCGTGACCTTCGTGCAGCCAGGCCCCAACTTCTAACAGTGAGTCTGGTATGAGCCTATCAGGCACATGAGGCTTTCGGTGGATCCCCCCAGATCTAAACCATAATATGGTATCACCCTTGTTTGACAGAGGAGGAACAGGGGGGCACAAAAGCTGAACTCACCCTGAATCAATTTGCTCACATGTAGACAAGCCTATTAAAGTCTGCCTGTGTGTTGCTGCAGGAGTCTCGGCCAGAACCAGCGAGCATATCCATCAAGGAAAACACCTTAGCTCAGTGTGTAAGAGAGAACCAGACTCCTTGGCTCTGGAATATACTGGTCAGCCAGGGCATGGCAGATGCCTTATACATGAATTATTTAAGCAAGGGACTGAATGTCAGACACCTAACAAGAATAATGAAAAAGGGATTTTTGTGCTTAAGGCCATAGAATGTGCTGTCAAGTTGACTTCTCCATTGTCATAGATGATATCCAAGGCTATACATTTTTAAGGGGAATTAATCACTTTGAAAGGAAAAAATTAACAGTGAAAAAAGGTTATGGTCAGAATGAGAAGGCAATACAAATACGCTTCTTTGAAATAAAATATCTAAAGTAATCTGGTAAATTAAAGAAAAAAAGATAATGTGTTTTCACTGAAGCATTATCTTCCAAAACACAGGTGACATCTAAGCACACAAGTTAACTGAATCAGAGAGACTCATGAGTTTTGTTTTGTTTCTAGTTTTGCTGTCAATAAACCCCAACAACTGGGACTCAGGCACAGAATTCACTGAGAAAAAAACACCTTGAACTAGCCAAGTAGATGAGTTAGATATGGAGAGGTGCCCTCCAAAAACAGTTTTCCTGCTGAAATGTGACATTCACTAGGGCCACATCTGACCAAATTTATAGACATTTAAGAACAGTGCCTTTGTTTGAAGTGGTGGATGACTGCCTTTGATAACTGTTATAAGCTCAGAACTTAACCATATATGCTAGTCTAAACCTGTGGCTTATCCCTACAGATAGAAGTCACCACCTGTCCCCAGAAAATTTGTGAAATACAGGGCAAGTTTATCTTAATGCTGGCAGGTTCTAAAGGCCACTCTGTCTAGGAAGGACCTCATTGTTTTTACTTTTAAATAAGGTTCTCTAACTCTTTACACACAATATTTTAAACAATTTTCTACAAAAGGCATATATACAGTAATATTTACGAGTTGGACCTAAAAACAGAAAAATCAGGAAGCTATGTGGTCATCTCTGACCTAGTCCCAAAATTAGCTAGCACAATTCTATTTGCTTTATTATTCCTGGCATTCAGAACAAAAGGTAAAATATGATAAATTATAATGCAGTTTCATCAGCAAGGAGGCAGCATGCCTGTTCCTCAAAACAGCAATACCTCCTGACCCTCTGTATTTGCAATTGGCTTTCTATAGGAATCCCTCAGCAAGCATAGCAGTGTTCTCTATGCCTGTCAAACTTGAGCAGACGGGCACACTGGTCATCAAAATACAGACACACTGTGGAGTCTGCTCTCCATAGCGACTCGACCATAATCCTTGGGTCTATCATTCGTGTAATGAGAGGGGACAGCCATGGTATTTACAGTATCTTCATCACTATGATCAGAATTAAAACTACCATTCATTGAGCCCTACTACACGGCAAGCATTGGGCTAAATATATACACAGCTTCTCTAAGGTTCACAACAACCTGCTGAGGTAGATATATTATGCCTATTTTACAGATGAAGAAAAAGAGGTTCAGAGACTGAAAATGCTTGTTCACAGTTTCCCAAGATCTGCCAAATGCAGGATTTGAGCCCCAAGTCCATCTGCCAGGGTCTCAGCCATTTCCTCCTGCTCTAAATGGGTGCAATTCCTGTGACTGTGTCTCTCCATCCCTCCATGCTTTTCCCACCAGGGGGCGTGATCGAAGCCTTCCCGCCAGCAGACAGCATCACCAGCCTGACAGTAGATGTGCTCATCGAGCCCGGCGGGGAGATCCAGGTGCTGTCAACAGGGGACCAGTTCCATGCCGAAGGCCCCTTCATTTCCTCTGGTACCACCATGCCCCAGACCTCAGTGGACCCCCAAGTTCTCAGTTCTCTGTGCCTCCGAGTCGGAAAGGCCTGCCAAGTGAGAGATGTGGTTGGTTACCTTTCTATAGATTTGGTGACTTTTATTGATCCGAAGACCTTGGAACAGCAGGTAAGTTGAACTGATGCCAGGAAAATATCAAAATCTATATGGCTTCCTACCTTCCACATCCATGCGGTGGACAATATGAAGGGGCTTCTAGAATTCTCTGTGCTCTGATGAGCTGTCTCCAGCTCTGCAGTCCATGCCAACACGTGTGAGACCGGGCTTTTCGTCTGAGAACACAGAGCCCATATGACCTCATTCAGGTGTAGCCCTGCTGCCTGGCCCTCAGTTGTGTCCCTTAGTTCTAGGTCTGTCTCTTACCATGAAACTATTTTACACATCTAGGGACTGGATCTGTCTGAAACCTGTTTATAAACAGAAAGTCAGTCTCTAGAAAAGAGTTGAGTCATTTTTGTTTCTTATCAGTAGCGTATCAGCAATTTAGGTTATCAATTTTTCCTTTTAAAAAGTTTACTGGGAAACATGTCAAAACTACGAGGAGATCTAAATAAGTAAGTGCCCCCATCCTGCTTATGAACTAAAGTGGCAGCGTGACCCCATGAGCAGCCCTGTGTTCTCCTCGCTGAAAGCTCCGCTCTTCCTCCTCGCCGAGGATGGAGGAGGGCATCTGTGTTCTCTTTGGGAAGTTGATTCCTTTCCATTTCATTATACTTCTCTCCTGCAGTGGATAAGCTCAGAAATAATAGGCAGCTTCATTTTTGCATGTCTTAAGCATTTCACAGATTATAACACCTGCATATGATTATTCTACAGTGTGTGTTTACTCATCACAGTTACATGTGTGACATTCTTCTTGTGCACACATATGGCTCTGATGTGTAGTATTCTGGATAAATAATTTCTAGCCACTTTTGCTTTGCTCTTCCCCACCAAAATGATTAGGCTGACACTTAGGACCACTCCATGGAACTCATTTTCTGAAATGTTCGTTGCTCCCCTTTTCGTATAGGGCATCAGGCCTCTATCTAAAGGGTGAAATGGCCTTTTAGCCTGCCTCTCTCCATATCCTCTGGCTGTTGAGCAGTGTAAATAAACCTTTCTTGTTCTGTAGTCATTGTCCTCAGTTTTAGTGTTCTCCATTTCTTTGCATGATGGTTTCAAAGCAGGACTTTATGTTTTGGGTAGTTTTCAGCTTGTTCAATAACCATTTTCCAGTTGCCTTCCCTGGCCCTCTGTTGGCTTTGCACTCTGTTCTCCAACCCACGGGCCGAAAGAAAAGGACAGACTGAAGGGCATTCAGAAGTCTGCCTGGAGTGCAGGAGAACACAAGAGTGGGCCCTGGAGAAAGAGGCAGGTGGCAGGAAAGCAGGCAGAGGAGGGGCAGGGGAAGCTGCCTCCCCACATGATAATCTCAAGAAAAGAGTGAAATCCATGGGTCTTGGACTTGCACACAGCAATAAAAGAGAACTTTATACAACTCTGGTTTTCCCTGGGTGTCTGGGTTTCTGAGAGAGAAGACCCACCCTACTCTTGGTTGGTACCATGTACCTGGTCAAGTTTACCCACCCTAACTCCCTCTCTGTTTCTCTCTCATCCACCCACATGGCCACAGTATTTTATTCATCACATTACGTCTGTCACTGGCCCTTTGCACATGCCACCCCTCTGGCTGAAAAGTTCTTTTGACCTTGTCAACCCCTCTTCCTTACCATCATATTTCAACTCAGGCCTCACTTGCTTAGGGAAGCTTTTCCTGATTTCTTTGATAAAGTCAATTTGCAGTGTTTTATATTCTCATATTATCATGTGGTTCTTTCCTGTCACTCATCCCAGTTGCAGGTTTAAACTTGTTTACATGATTATCTGCTTCTCACTGTCTGCTTCTGCAGTCTGTCAGCACTATGTCTTTTTTGTTCCTCATCATATGCTTAGCACTTATCTTTGCCCAGACGATAGGAGGTGCTCAGTAAATATTTGTTGAATGAATGAGCTGCTCTAGCTGATGGAGGGCAGTGTTACTAAGGTGTGGAGGAGGGCAGACATTGGTTGAGTGAGTAGAACAGATAAATATTCCTCCGAGAGCCTCTGACTTTATGCTAGGAGTTCTCTTTGTCCCTTCACGTTAATACCTGTATACATGGCAGTACTTGCAGCTGTGAACAGCAGCACACTGGAGGAAGTTTCAGGTGACCCTGCCAAGTGACCATGTCCCATGAGCAAGAGAAGGAGTTTGTTCTGCGGATGGAAAAGTTACACATCACAGGCATGGTCTCTAGTCACTTTGGAAGTGGTGTCGCCTCAGAAAGTACTTTTACTTTGTAGCTGGCATGCCTTGTGATGCTAGCAAAGAGACAGGTACACTGCTAGCCTCTCATTTTTTGCCTGTTTAACAGATTTTTTTAAAATGCTACCTGATTTTACTCAGTATTTCTTTCTTATTTATAATGCACAACTTTTCTACATTTGTTGGCACATTTGCCTCTTTCTTAATTGCCTCGTATCTTTTGTCTCTTTTAAATTTGACTGTAATGTAAACACTGATTTTTAGAAGCTCTTTGTATACAGTTTTAAGCCAGGAAATTTGTGGCAATTTATTACAACAGCAATAGGAAACTAATACAGAAGGGATCTCTATTTGTTCTTTGTGCTTTCTGCATTTTCTTTTTTAGAATTTGGTTTGTATATATATTTCTGATGCTGGGATTGAACCTGGGGCTTACAAAACTCATACTCTGCCAAGGAGCTAGACCCTTAGCCCTGGCATCGGCATTTTCAGAAGTAACCATGTATTGTATTTCTAATCAGACACAAATAGGAATATAATCATGAGTTTGTATTGAAGATTGCAGTTTATAGGATATTTTCATATATATGATCTTATTCACTTATAAAAGTCACGCATTAGACATGAGAGGCAGAAAACTGAGGTGACTTTTGCGTTCAAATTCTCTTGTGCACCAACCCCAGCTGGGATCATAATTCACCACGCTGGAATGGTAGAAGATAAAGGGACGGGAACCTAGGAAATGTAGATAAATGAGAGTGGCACACGGAGAAAGAGCTTCCAGGTAACAGAATAGAAGAGCGTTTGGGAAATGTAGGGTTTAAGTACTGGGAGCCTCCGGTAGACTACAAGGTCATCGGGGAATGTAAGGAAAGGGAGCTGTTCAAGTGGGGCACAAAATGGCTTCCAACAGTGGCCTTGGGGCCGAGATCCCAGGACATCCTGGGCAGGCTCCGTGGTGCTCTGAAGGCTGTCCTGGTGCAGACCTGGCCTTTTTACATGAGGAGGAGGTGCGGGCTCTGCCTCCTGATGTGCTGCGGGCCCCAACCCTCCACCAAACTGCAGCCAAAGCTGCTTCCGAAAAGTGACGGGTCCTGATGGGCAGCAGATTGTGGGCCCCGTGAGGGGCAGGAAGCACCTACCAGAGGCTTCCATTTCAGGAGGGTCTGACGTGCACCTTTAAACGAGGAAGGCCTACGCATTCCCCTCCAGATGCCAAGGGGACAAGGTGTGCTCCCCGCCATGATGTGCACCTGTCAGCTCCTCCACAGCCCTCATCCAGTGTCGCCTTACATACACACACAATTGTTTTCTGCTCTACAAGGCTCACAGGTGTAGCTATTGCCTCCACTTTATTTTGAAATTCTCTAGAAAATGCACTAAGCCTTGCATTTTATTTTACCTCTTTAAGATCTAACACAATGATGGTCCCATTAGGCCAGCCATTTGATTGATATTTATTGACTGATGGACTGATGGATCTTTTAGATGATCCAGATCTATTGGGCTTATTTGCTCACTTTTGGGAAACTTTCAATGAAACAAGTATTCACTGAGTATCAATTATGTAAAAGCCATTGTGCTCGTGCTAGAAAAGCCACAAGATGCTTGAATCATGGACGCACCTGCCCTTGGGAAGTTCAGTCTACTGGGGCAACAAGCTTAAAAAGGAATTACTAGAAAAGGCCTGAGTGAGAACTGTATAGAACATCAGAAGAGACATCAAAAAGGTAATGTCAGGTTAGCCACCAAACAGTTTGCCACGTGAATTCGGACAAGAGGAATGGCACTTCTATTTGGAACAATCAAAAAGGGTTTTACAGAACAGGCAGGATGGGGGTTGAAAGATGAGGACTTGAAGGAACATAAGAAAGAGGTGTATCTACAAGGGAAAAAGTTCCAAAGAGTGGTGACAGAAATACATATATAAGAATAAAAATGATCTGTATCTTACAGGCGTCATATCTGACCTGTGTCATGTAAATATGAACTTATATGACAATTCCTTTTCTTCATATAAAATTCTCTAAACAAAAAAGTTAGCAAAGATGCTCCTATTGAAATTTCCAGAGAAAAAATTTCTTTGTTTTTCCAATAATTGTGATCATCTATTTTATGAACATTGATTGTTACTACTTTTAGAAGGGGGTGGGGATCCAATCTTTATGAAAAAAGAGTTCAGAGGAAAACTGGCTGCAGGAGGAGCCTCATAATGACCTAAATATTTCAGGCAGCCTCAAAGGGAAATGAGAATGATCACCCATACAGATCATGAGTAAGATAGAAACGGAGTTGCCGATGGTATTAATCAAAGTCCACTCCATGTGGTATGGTTTAGATCTGAGTCGTGTGACTGGAAGGTGGTCAGACTATGGGGGCATCATGGCCAACTCGCCGTCAGCAGGTGGGGTCTGGTCAGCAGAGGCAGGTAACCGGGGGCCCGGCCTGAAAGGGTTTAGCTTCTTTTCCAGCTCCTCCCTTTTTCCACTGCTTCCTGGGAGCCATGCCATGAGCAGCTTTCCTCCGCCAGGCCCCGCAGCTCTGCCACCCTGCCTTGCAGTCAGTGGACTACACACTGAAGCCTCTACTGGGCCAAAATGAACCTCTCCTCCTTCGATTGTGTGTGCTGGGTGTTTTGTCCCATCAACAAAGAAAATGGCTAAGACACCACGTGTTCTGAAAACTTTTTTTAAAAACACTTTCTAAACACAGAATATCAGCCTAGAATAGAAAAGGGGTGTCTGAAAATACTTTCACTGCTGTAGTAAAGGTTTCCTGTCCCACCCTTTCCACTGACCAATACAACACTGTAGACAACTCGCTGAATCTGTCTAAGCTACACTCTCTTGTTAACAAGTGGTGAATTTCTGCCTTCCTCCCAGGATGTTCTGAGAGGCTGAGCAGATAGATAAAGGTGCTGTTCTTATTAAATCAGATTGCATAACCACATGTAAAACTGTCACAGAAGCCCTCAGCAGGCTCTCCAACTGTGAGTGAAGTCTGAATTGAATTAGCATTATTTTTAAAAGTCACTGAGCATTATCATCATCTCAGAGTGATATGTAAGAATCAAAAATGAATACATTTATTTCAGGGCATGGAAAAACAGAGGTCCACAGAAATATCATAATTCCGTTTTGTTCATTTCTGAATACTCAGCACCTCACATCCCTCTAGCATATAATAGATGCTCAATAAATATTAAATGAATGATTGAATACTTCTGAGTTGCCCTGTCGTACTCTCATTTACAGTATCTCCTTATCTCTGTTTTCAAGATATATAAGGAATTCACCAAGGGAGCTCAGTGAGATTTACTTTTTCTCTTTAGAGAAGGTATTTTACTTATATATAAGAAGGTTAACAGTATATATCTAAATTAAATTTTAATAGGCCTTTGGTATAAACAGAAGTGCCTATTATTCAGTGTTTTTAAATGTTATTGTAAGCATACTGTTAATCACAACTTAATACCTAGTAAAGGGAAAATAGATCCCAAAGGATTTAGAAACATTATAGTAAAAGACGTGTCCCTTTAAAGGTCCTCATCATTGTGTCAGTGAAAGAATCCTGTAATATACAAATAATAGCAATGATGATGATAATGATGAGGGCTTTTACAATAAGCAGAAGGCCAATGATGACAGATTTTACAGTGAAAGTTACAATTCTCCTGAATAGTGAAAGGTGGTGAAAGCACAAGTAAACTAGTGGCATATATATTATATATATATATATATTTTTTAAACCTTGTGACTGTCCTTAAATGTTTCATTAACCTCATTATGCTGTACAGTTGGACATTCAGAAACCTGGAGCCCAAGTCTAAACCTGAGCTTTCAGCTCCCTGGTCCATAGATAACAGGACTCACTCCTCTGTTTATATCCAGTGGTCCCACCCAGGACTCCTGCAGATGCCCCATCACCGTGGAGTTCCTCGCTTCCTATCACAGAAGCCACTGTCTGGGCTCTGAGGTCTTTAACTACCTTTAAGCACCTAAAACACTGCCAGGACGGGGAAATCTGGGCACTCACCCTTCATCTTGCCCTTTTCAGGAGATATCTCATAACTGCAGAACTCAAGAGGGAAAAAGTAAAAGCCCTTGCTAAGGCTAAGAGAAAACAGACGATTATCCACAGACAAAGCTTACAGCTCGCCTTACACCCCACCACCCCAGCATCACAAAACAAACCTGAAAGTCTTCTTCTTACCTCTGGCTGTCAACTGTACTCAAGATGTTTGTGGGATAAAATTTCACTTTCGAAATTGTCCTTTTCCAGCCCCACTCCCAGCCTTACTAACATATAAATAATAGATACAAATGGTATGTAGGGGATGTAGTTATACTAGAGTGCTTGTCTAGAATACAAGTGGCCCTGGGTTCATCCCTGTACCTAGAAACAGATAAAGTATGTGCTGGGCATGGTAGCAAATACCTGTAATCCCAGCACTTGGGAGGCTGAGGCAAGAGGATTGCTGTAAATTTGAGGCCAGCCTGGGCTACAAAATGAATTCAAGGCCAGTCTGAACTGCATAGTGAAACTCTGTCTCAAAAAGACAAAAAAAAAAAAGTATGTATTTGAGATTTGTGATGTTATACTTTGATACACATATACATTGTAAAACAACACAATCAAGCTAGCATATCGTTTCAGATGGTTGCCTTGTTTTATATATGGGAACCACTTTCCTAGCAAATTCCATTTGTACAATGCACTATTAGCAACTCTAGTCATCAAGTATAGCTGATCTCCAGAACTCAGTCATCTTATAACTGAAGTTTGTACACTATAGCAGCATCTATTGCTCCTACCTCCTGATCCCTGATAATCACCTTTCTACTTTCCGTTTCTGTAAGTTTGACTTTATTTTTATTTTAATTTCTTTGGGTGATAACACCCAGACATGGCTGCTTTATTTCTTACCAGGTATGGTGATACATGCCTATAATCCCAGCATTTGGGAGGTAGAGGCAGGAGGATCACTATGAGTTTGAGGCCAGCCTGGACTCCACAGTGAGTTCAAGGCCAGCCTGAACTACATAGCAAGACCCTGTCTCAAAATAAATAAATAAATGTTTATAAAACAACAGCAACAAAAAAAACTACAGAGATGCCTGCTTTATTTCTTAGTATGTGATTGATTTTCAGGCTTACAACATCAAATGGTCTAATTACCAACTAATTTTATACCTCTGAACTATAAATCAACGATCCATTCAGCAAGGAACAACAGTGTCAGCAGCTTAGATGAGACTCTGTGGTACCTTCTGCATTTGACTTATTTCATTTAGCATCGTGTCCTCCAGGTTCACATGTGTCACAAGTAGCAGAATTTCCCTCTTTATAAAGGATGAATAAAGTCCATTGGGTGTGTGTGTGTGTGTGTGTGTAATTGCTGGATCTTATAATAGTTACATAATTTGTTGAGGACGCTCCATGCTCCTTTCCATGATGGCTACACTGGTTTATACCCGTAAACAATGTACGAAGAGTCACATCCTTACCCACACTTACTCATCTCCAGAGCAGAAACAGCATGGTAGAAGGGCGTGGCAGAGGAAAGCTTCCAACCCGTGGGAGCCAGGAAGCAGACAGAAAAGGGAGGAGCCAGGATATGCCCCAGATGCGCCTCCAGCCAGGCCCCACTTCCTAACAGCACATTCAGCCATGAACTCACCCAGGAATGAATCCGCTGATGAACAGAGCATCCCCCGAACCAAATCAGCTTCTAAAAGCCCACCTCTGAATGCATGAGTCTTTTGGGGGACATTTTAGATCTGAACTATAGCAGGTTCTTTGTTGCTGCTGAATTATATGAGCTCTGTAGAACTGTCCCTAGCACTTGTTTTATTTTTTTCCTGACACTGCACAGGGTAATTTTCTCTTGCCCTTCATTATTTCTTAAAATCAGATAGAACTGCCTACCCCTCCCCAGGACAATAATCGTTCTTTCTTATTTTTCATATGCACCAGACTTTCCAGAACCAGTGATCTGAGTGGCTCTATATTCAGTAAACACACTCCCATCCCACCTCTCACATATTACCATCATCCCTGTTACTTGCATTTTTTTATTTTCAACTTCTCATCCTTTGAAATATGTTTCAAAACCCAATTTCACTTGGAAATCTATATTAACTAATCCTCCTTCAACTCTAGCCTCTCAAATGGTCAGATTAGTTATTAATGACAATATCAACTATTTGCTGAAATTTGTCATCTGCTAGGCATTGGTGCATATTTCACATGTAATAACCCTAATCCTCATGTACCCTCAGAAGTATATACATAATGTTCAAATGAGAAAACTGAGGGCACAGTGACCTGTCAAGGTCACACAGCCACCAAGTAGCCAATCCAGGGTTCCCACCATGACACGTCTAGGTGCCACGCTGTGATCTTTAACAGCAAACGCCGTGCGCTGCAGTGGATTGGCGGTGAATTCCTTTGATAATGATCCCCCTTCTCCTCCACCATCACCAGAGAAAATGTATGTTCCCTTGCATTTCCTCAATCTGCTTGTTGAATTGAGTTGAACAGCTTAAAGCCAGAAAACACATCTTCTATTTTTTTTAATATATTCCATCCTTGTGCTCAGCACATAAGGTAATCATTAAATGTTAATGACTAAGTGAAGTGGAGTAAAATCAGTGTTGTGATAGCCATTCTTAAGCTTTAAGAGTGTAAATGTGCCGCCCATATACAACGCCACAGCTGGGAGCGCCATATTGCCATTAAGCCAGAAGGTGGATTCACGGGATAGGAACATTGGAAACAGACACTCCAAGAATGGTTAAGTCAGTTTTCCAAACCACTTTCTACAAGTAGCTGCTGCTCTTCTCCCCCATAATAATTTTACAATGATTAGCCTGCTAGGTGAGAAGTCCCAGGCAAATCCCTTATGTCAGGGAAGTTTTGAATGGGGATGTGGACAGCAGGTAGAATCACTTTTATTTAGCTGGTCAAAAATGGAAGAGAGCAGCCATCCAGATATCCAGTGTGGGCTTTCTATTTCAGGATGAAGTTCTCTGTTCTGATCATTAATGAAATGCAATCTCACATTCCAACACATACAGACACCCAAAATGTGCATTTGGTGAGGTACAGCGTCCTACACTACAGTTCCTGCCTCCTTTGCTTGCTTTGCTGATAGCACAAAATTTTCTACTTTTTGCCAAAACCTTACTATGTAGCTTTTTAACTTAATTAAATATATAGGCAATTACTGACACCATCTGTCTTTGTAGAAAAAGAACAAGAAGTGACACAAAAGACTAGAAATCTGAAGGGGATTTTGTAACTCATAAAATCTTCCAAACCCACTATAATAATATTTATTTTTAGGAACCCTTATGTTTCCTAAATTATGTTTTAGAAATAATGAACTTATTATTCTATACTTAAAGTGTGGTGGCGCTGAAGTGGCATTATTTATAAGAAAATATTAGGTAATCCTTTGCTTTTTCAGTAAAACAAAAACTTAAACATGTCATTGAACATCTGTTACCAGTACAGTCTAACACAGCACTTAAAATCCTTTAAAATCCCTGAAAACCTTTATAAAGTTACATGAATCTTTTGCATAAATAGAACTGTTTTAACGATATGCATATTCCTCCAAATATATACTTCCCTTTCTTCAATGTAAGATTGATTGTGTTCCCCACCGTTCCAGCCCCCACTTGACGAAGGCGCCATCCTTGCCCTGTCTTGCCATGTTTCTGGCCATCATGGAGGGCTAACCTTACTTACATCTGCTTTTTAATCCTTGTAGGTTTCTCCACTAATCACTTAATATGCAAATGATGTTAAACCCACTGAAATTTGATTAGCCAGAATTAGGTGCCAATACCAAATCCAAATCCAAATAATCTAACAAAGTTCACTCCTCATCCCTTCTGTCAGCCTATCAGCAGGGAACAGAGAGAAGACACTGAGTTTTCCCAACACTCACAGTGTCTGGCAAGGAGGGAGGTATGTTTTGAATTTCTTGTAGCAACAACAAAATTCCTGATATTCTGTAAGCAGAATGTGCAGCACAAAAGGTTATTTTCTAACAGGCTCAGGATAAGGACATTTTTCAAAGAAATAACACTATAGAACTTCTATTAACATTAACGATATACTAAAGAATATGCCACAGTAGATCTTTGGAGGGGGGAAAATCAATGGATATATTTTGGATTTTTTTAAAAATTTACTCTTGATAAAGGAAATGTGAGGAAAGTAATTTCACAATTTTTTTTACAAATTGTCTCAAAGACTGTGTAAAATGCCTAGCACATACAAGCAGAGCTAAGACTGAGAATCTGCACTGTTAAGAGCCGCCTTAGTGTGTTTTCCTCTGTATTGAGAAGTGATGCACGGAGGCTTAGAAGAAGAGTAGGGAGAGAACAGGAGCAGGGGAGAGGGGGGCAGGAAGAACCTTTCCTAATGCTGTTGCTTCCACTCACCAGAAGTGGAATCCAGGGACAGCTGGCATCAGAGGAGGCCATCAGTTAAAGGCAGCCCTGGGTAGGCTCGGCAGGCAGAGCCAAATGCAGGGGTAGAGCCCTGTGGAAGCCAAGTAGGGGACCAGGACTGACTGAGGTGATTTTTGTCAGTGGCTATTCAAACGGCATTTTCCCCAGGGCCCTCAGGCTCCACCCATACATTTCTGGAAAGAGCCACAAGGCTTTTGTAGCTCACAGGTAGGAACACTGGCTTTGTGCCTATACCACAGGGCAGTATTTCATTGTCCTTCTTCCATGGCTTTCCTCGGATAGGCTCTCAAAGTATTTTATAGACAAATAACGGGAAAGGCAAGGCACAGAAGTGCTGGGCGGCTTGCCCAGAGTCCCACAGTAAGTCCATGGCCTGCTCAGCTCCAGAACCGTTAGTAACTGGTACAGATTGCCACTGTGACCACCAGAACCGTGGTGGACTCTCACATTCCACCAGAAGCACCTTCGTCAGGGTCTAGCATGGCAGAAAACCCGGACATGCATCCTGGCCCTGCCACTTAGCTGGCAACCAGAGAACATTTCTTAGATTCTTTGTGCCTCCACTGTCACTTCTGTAAGATGAGGATGCCAGTGCCCCTCACAGGGTTCTCGTGAGGATGATGTGAGAAATACTGACCCGATGCCTCCCGCTTAACAGATCCCATGGACATACTCATTTCCCCTGTCTTTCCAAGTCTCCCTCCTGCAGCCTGCCAAATAAGCAGCTTCTGGAATATCACTGCTGTCCAGAAGATGACATACTGGTTCCACAGGGTGTGGAATCAAACACCAGAGCCCACAGGCAACAAGGGCGACATTGTGGAATCCAGACTCGCCCCGAAAAGCTCCATTATGATAAACTCACGTCACCTGGAACTCTACCCACTACTGTCACCAAATTAGTGAGGACTGAAGAGATTATTGTATTAACTTGGTGGGGACAATGCGGGGCCCCTACAGAAGGCAGGCAGCCTTGGCGAGGGCCCATGCTCTGGAACAGAGGCTGAGGGGCTGGGAGCTGCTGGATGAACAAAAAGGGGCAAGGGAGATGCAAGAGTCCAACTTTCCTTTACCATGTGCCCACCCGGCTGGCCAGGCCTGCCTCTGTCTGGATTTCTCTGTGCCCCGCCCCACACCATCAGGGAACAGACACCTTATGGAGGCCTACAGTGGGAGCATGTGGAGGTGCAAAGTGCCTTCCGGAGCCATAACGCTGCATCCCTAGAGCTCCCTGGGTCTTTGGAGATTATGCAGGTCTCACTATGCTAACATATTACCCTTCCCACTCACTACTGCTTATTAAGTCCCATATATTGACCCATACACTGGGCATTCGTTTGCTTTAGTGCAGGTGGTAGATATTTGTTAGCAATACATAATAAGCTTTTTATGGATTTGAATGAAGGTCTAGTATACATTCAGAAGACAGTTTTGGAGGTGGTTTAGTCACAAGCCTCTGTGGTCAGTTATTATGTACACACTCAACTAGATTCAAATATTGGGCCATAAAGATTGTATAGATATCGATCCTGGGTTGCAAAGAGTGGGGCTAGATTTACTGAGATACTATATGCTGTATAGTAACTTCTGAAAGTTCACACTTGAGTATTTGGTACGCTTTGGTATATTCACAGACTTGTGCAACCATCATAATTACCTACCTTCACAACATTTCCCTCATTCCAATAGAAGTATGTAGTACCCATTAGAAGTCACTCACCATATCTCTTTCCCCTCAGTCACTGAGCACCACTTTCTGTCTCCTGTGAATTTCTCTCTTTTGAACCCTTCATATAGATCAAACAATAGGTGGTCGTCTGTGACTTCTTCCATTTACGGTATTTTCATCCTTCAGTCATGCTGTAGCATACTTCGGTTATGTCAATCATTGCTTCTATGGCTAAATAATATTCCATCATACGGCTGTATCAGGTTTTGCCTATGCATCCATTGATGGATGTTCAGGTCACTTCCACTTTTTGACTGTTAAGAGTGATGTCGCAATGAACATTCATACACAAGTTTGTGCATTTCTAGGATCTAAAGAGGCTGGATGAGACTAGCTCTAAGGCCACAGCCTTATAATACTGGCTTCTGACCTACATATTCTGCAACTAAGGTTACTCTCTATGAGTCTGGTTTATTGGAGCTGTCAAGGAAACTGGAAAAGAAAGAAAAGAAAAAAAAAAGAAAAGAAAAAAAAGTCTGCCAGTAAGTCATTGCACATATGGGGCTGGAGCTATATGCTCTTGCTCACCGTGAGAGGTCTCCACTTTGCTGAAAGAGTCCTCCACATCTCCCAAGGACTGTGCCCAGGGACCATTCCTGTTGGAAGCTCCTGAATAAGAGCCCTTCTGCTTTGAAAATCGACAGAGCCTTTCGGAGATCATTTGTAGTACCACTTAAGGAGCACTTCTCAGTGAAGCAAGCCATTCAGCAGCCCTGATGTTTACAGCATGAAAATTAAAGAAGAACTGCACACAGTATGGGATTACTGTCCTGTATTGCTATGGAAGAAGCGTACACAATTACTCATCCTAGAAACCTAATGGTTATAAAAACTGGGTTTTCATGCTTATCAGAATTTAGTGTTTAATGTCAAAATAAGAAAACATCCTTCCAAAAAATTCTTAATTGAGAAACAAGGAGATACTTAGAGAAAAAAAGAAGTAAGTATGTAAGTCCATGTCCTAGGAATATAAATATTATCAGATAGGACATTAGTCTTAAAAATAACAGAGGGATGATCACATGTTTTAAAAGGTAGCAGAAAAACCTTAGGGAAAAAAAACAGAGAAGACTAGAGTATAGTAAAACGGCCGGGGGTTTAGCTCGGTGGCGTAAGCACCTGCCTGGCAAGTGCAAGGTCATGAGTTCAATCCAAAAAAAAAAAAAAGTGTAGTAAAAGATTTGTGGGAGCACTTTAGTGGAATAGATCCTAAAAGATTGGTGGGGGTTTTGTTTTGTTTCTAACAAAGGTGAAAAATGTAAGTATGGCTACTGCTGATGCAGGCTTGAATTGCAAGATTTTTCATTTTGGATACCCAAATTAATTTTGAATACAGTTTTGACACATTCTGAAAGAATTTCCAAAGTGATAGTGAAGCCTCTGGCATCATACAAAAAAAAAAAAACAAGTAGTTATTAAAGGTTGGCAACTAGGGATCATCAAAGGAGCTGGAGCAGAATCGGGGACCTGAGTCTTTGATCTCCGTTATCCTCCTTGTTACAGGGCCTGGGCAGAGCAGTTCCCTTCTCAGAATCCTTTAAAATAAAGAGATAGGGCTGAAGACCTTTCTAAGTCTTCCGGGACAGAGCTGTTTAAGACCTCCCTGGGTATTTTCAATTTTAGAGGTTTCACCCACCCCACATCTCATGAAACATCAATATCACCCTCATGGTATACCATTTAGATATAACTCTGTAAGCATTGTATTGTGTTTAACTGACACATTCTATTTTGTGGATTTTTTTGGGAGCAGAATGTATTTACTGAGAGAAAGAAAGCTTTTGTCTGAGGCAGACAGAAGGGGTCCTGAGTAGATTGCTGGGGACCCTGCCTTTTCTAGGGATGTTTACAGAGCAAAACCACAAGGTGAGGCAGGGCCACGGTGGGCACGAGGTGGGCTGAACTATGGTCAACCGAGATCACAAGTGGAATTGTTAGGGTAAAATTGATAAAATCGAGATCAAATGGGGAAGCAAGTCACACAGCAAGCGGGCATGAATCAGAACAGGGTCATTTGTAAATATTTTAATATTTATTTTTATAATTTCCTTATTTGGAAGCCAGTTATCTTTTTTTAATTGAAAAAAATCATTTGGAAGGCCGTTGAAAAATGTCACTGAGGCGAGCAATACTACCTGCCCCTGAGTGCTAAATGGTAGGCCCGGGGTTGCTGTCGTGTTGTGTCATGTTGTGTTGTTTTTTGCTGCCTTTGACCCTGTAGATTTCAAAAAATCAATATAAGGCAGTGTCCAGGGCACCTAGTACAGAGATTGGATGTTCCAGTTACTCAGAGAATAATGATTTAAGTCATTCCCAAAAGGATAAACAGTACTAATAGGAACAGAGGGAAAGGTTTCTGAGACGAACAGCGGGAGCGTCCGTACTGACTGAGGCACTGCCCCATACAAAGGCAACAAACCTGGGCTATCCCAGCAGTTGCCACTAGGTGGCAACAGGACAAGAGGCTGCTGTCACCTCTGCCTATTTTTTTTTTTTTTTTTTGTACCAGGGATCAAACTCTACCTCATGCTTGCCAGGTAGGTACTTGTGCCGCTAAGCTTAATCCCCGGCCCCTCTGATTTTTTAAAAATGTAATGCAAACAACTCTTACTATCATAGTCATGTTAATATTTCACTAACTGGAAATTCTTACAGCGCAGCATACGCATTTCTCTAAGATTGCGCATTACATGTGTGTACCACAATGCAGAGCTTAGTGCTGCCTGCCATGTCAGTGGTCCAGCTAGGAAAAAAGGTGTCTTAGGAACTGACCAGGAGAGCATGTTCTCCGTACGGAGTCAGGCATGCAACCTGGCTTCCACAGCTTAGCCATTGCTCTAGGAACTCACTGAAAGAATCAAGAGCTCCAGTGGATACCACCTCTGTGGTGGGTGAATTCTCAGTGCTACATCTCAGAATTGGCTTAGGCGGAGAGTAAGTCTTAAATTTTTTCCCCACGAAAGTGGCAAATCCTTACAGTTCTTCTCTGTTACTCTCATGGACACATGTGAGGCAATGGAGTCCACCAGGACTATTATCCCCGGTGATTAGTCCAGGAAAATGGAGCGTAGGGAGGTGACTCACTGTGGATCACAAATATATGCCTCAGAACTTTAGCAAGTCCCTTATTCTGTCTGGAGCTTTAAGTGCTTCATCTTACAAAAAGAGAAAAAAACCTTGAAATTAGTCTGCAAAACATCTATGAACTCTTACGGTTCTCAAAGTCTGACTCTTCATTGAAATATCACTGATCTATACATCAGTCCCTCAGGATCATACCTAACTGGATGTTCTTAAGAGAAGGTTAGTGAGAGACAAGACCAAGTCCTTTGCTACAGAACTTTACTTGCACTTGGAGACCGTCTCAAAATGTAGGTCCCGAGCACATCTGCCCACGTCTTCATGCTGTGCCACCCGTCCATCTTGCCTGTCACTGGAAAGAGGCAGAAGCAGCAGGGGTGACCAGGTGGCCTCCACCTGCCTGAGCATCTAAGGCAAAGGGGGCTCCATTCTAGGGCTCTCTCCCACCCTTCCCCACCCAAGACAGTGTTACTGCCCTGTCATCCCAAAGAACCTGGGAGCAGAACCATTCTGGCCTGGCCCCACTCCTGTCTACCAGTCTCTGGGTGCAGGTGTAATGAGTACTGCTCATAGTAGGCCACAGGAGAGCTAGGACATGGGCAGCACCTGACCCTCATCCACCTGCCCTGGTCCTACCTTTCTGCTCAAGTTGCAATGGGTTTCTTTGCAACCAGTCCAATGAGAATAGAAGTCAAGTCACATGCATGACTTTTAATTTTCTAGTAGCCTCATTTTGCAAAGTTAACAGAAGGTAGATGAAAATAATATTTCTACTTAACCTAATATAACCAAAGTATTATCATTGCAGCCTTTTTTTGTATGAAAGGTTATTGATGAGATATTTTACATTGGTTTTTACACCCTCTGTCCTGGAAATCTGGTATGTCCTATATCAAGAGCACATCTCCATTTGGCTCAGCCACATTTCAAGGGCGCAGGGGCCACGTGTGGCTCATGACGGGCATATTAGCTAGTGTGGATCTAGAAGACACATGAGAGTGTAACTGCAGTTATCAGTCTGCTAAGCTCCCACTTGTGGCTAACACCTTGTCATATTCTCCTCTAGTCTTCTATGTAGACTGTTTTTGCACAGCTAAAGTCATGTTTTTTATCCTTTTGTGCTTCTTAAATCAAGTTATTCACAACCACATCGTCCCTCGTGATAATATCACAGACTGTTCCATCACTCTGGGGTCTTCAGCTTCTTAGCCAATGCCCAAAGGATGGACTGCTGTAGTTTAATATTACAAATAATGTTGAATGAGTATTTTTGTGTTTTGTGTTGAATGAGTATTGTGTTATTTTTGTGTTGTTTTATGCTTTTAAGGCTTTGATGTAAGTCTCTCTAGCACTTTAGCCATTTTTAACAAAGTGTCTCTGTATTATCATCAGTAAAACAATAATCAACAAATGACTTCTTTTTTAACAAGTCATTTCTGAGTGAGAGTCGAGATACCCTAGGGTTTTGCCATGCACCTCTGAACCTGGCTCTGTACCTAGGACAAACCACTTCACTTTCCATGCCAGAGTTGTTCCATTTATAAAATAAACTGCTTGTATTAGGTGTTTTTTAATGATCTTTCCAGCTCTATCTTCAGTAATGTTTTTCCCTCATCCTTACATCTAGTCAATTAACCCATCAGGCTGGCCGATATAAGTTATCGTAAGCAAGCCAGGCCAAAGCCACTGCCTACATCTTTTAAAACGCATCTGCTTGCCTCAGCCATTGCTCATTGTGCCCTTGAGGCTACCGCCATTGCTCACCTAAACTGTGATGGAGGTATCAGAGAGATGAGTTCCTAAAACCAAAAACAAGACAAAGCAAGAGGTAAATAAAAGCTTGGAGCTGGCACAGAGGAGCTCAGTGAGTACTTGCTTCATTTAAATCTGACTGCAGCCTTCTCTGGAGAACACACACACACACACACGCATGCACGCACACCCTGCTCCTCAAAGCTGTGAAGAGTTCACAGTGCAGCCCTGAAACTGTAAATGGGCACTGCTTTGCCAGCCCTGTCACAAACACCAGTTGCTGCGGGAAGACAAAGACTCCACAGCACCCCCTAAATGGCTGACAGTCTAGAGGGGGAAATCAGAACCCCTGGACACAAAACAAGCGTGCCTTGGGTGGAAAAACCAGATGGTGGAGAGAACAATTATCCAAGCAAATCACGCAAGCCTGCTGTTGAGAGAAAAGCTTAAGGAAATTTGTTCTACCATCCCCTTTGTGAACCACGGAGTTGGGGCAACCTGAGGAGACAAAAGTATTTCATCTCTAGAAAATCTTGAGCTCTGGTCTGTGCTTTGTGATCTCAATTCAATCTTGAAACTGCTTTTTATCTCAGTATCCTCATCAGTAAAGTGAAGCTAGAGTAACAGTGACCTTGTTCAAACCCAACCACCCAATGGACTGAATTGTGAGGGTGAACCCAGCAGTTACAGCTTGGCAAAGCACTTATATAATAGGATGATCTCCTAGCTATGCAGATAACCAAAAAAAAAAAAAATGTACCTCTTAAGAATTTATTTCTCTTAAAGAGAATATTTAGTAATCATAAACAACATTTTTACTAATGTTATAACTTACAATTTATATACATTTGTTGTTGTTTTTTTTCCCCCCAAAAAAATCCATGTAGTAGGTATAACCATTTGATACCTGAGAATAATGACATGGAGAGACCCTCAGGAACTCATTTAAGTTTAAACTGCTGTGAGGCCATAAAAAGATATGGGCGGAGACCTTGGTTCTTAGTCTTTCCCCTATTCTGTACTGCCTTCCTATTTAAATCTTATCACCAAAGCATTAATATTAATAATACTCGTTATTAATAATACACACATTAATAATGCTTGTTATATGTTTTGCTTTGATCAAGAACACTAAGACATCAAAATAGAAACTCAAGGCTGGGTATGCCAGGGATTTAGCTCAGTGGTATAAGTGCCTGCCCAGCAAGCATGAGGTTGTGAGTTTGATCCCCACTACAAAAAAAAAAAAAAAAACCTCAAGGGGGGAAATGCTTGACATGCAAGAATAGCAAGCTCACTTTCTCCTCTGTCCTTATCTGATTTACATTTGGTGCCATAGAGAAGGAAATATTTAAGTTGATAAATAGTATATTTACAACTGCAACAGATACTTGGCAGTTAGTTTTTAACAATTGTTGTAAATGTGATTTATTTGCTATTATGAAAGGGCATTACTGTGTGAATATGACTCCTGAAATTAGCTTCAGTTTAGCAAGAGACCTTGACAGCTTGACCCCTTAATATCCTTATAATGATGCCATTTACATTCAATGCTTACTCAAGTCACTCACTGCTAGATTTGTTTGAGAGGAGTCCACTCGAAGGCAGATGTATTATGTATTTTAACATACAGAGTTGGCAAGTGGGGCACTAGGCCCTCTAAGAGGAAAAAAATATTTAATCAAGTCTTCATGAAAATGTGTTCGTTTCCAACTTCCTACAGTGAAAATGCATTACTGCTAATTACAGCATAGTCCAAAAATACAATACTTCATGTTTTCTCCACAAGGCATTTCTATGGCATGGATTCTATGGGACAAGAAGACAGTCTGATCCTCTTCAACTTTAGCTTTTAATTTGCCTGGAGAATTAGTACACACTCAGTGCCATCCCCTCCCGCACAGGATGTTAAGGAGGGTGAACTTGGAGCCAACCAGAACTGGGATCAAATCCCAGTGCCACCACTTCTACGTGGACTTGGGCAACCTGCAGGACTTCATTTCTTTATCTGTACCATGAAGTATTTTTTTTAGGTTGTTAAACAGATCCAAGATGTTTGTAAAGCACCTGGTACACTGTAGGTCCTTGATGCATGAGGGCCAGTCATGGTTTTGTTGCTCATTTAAAACTCAGCTGTCACCTCTGGAAGGCAGGCCTGACTTCACTGGGCAAACACAGGCTGTCTTTTCTTTCTTCTTCAGTAGTACTTTGTCCCATCCCATTATTACATTACATGTTACACTGTACATAGTTAATTGAATATGTTTCTGTCTTCGCCTTCTTCATGGCAGGACTCTTGCCTGTTCCCTTGGACTCTCCAGTGATCAGCACAGTGATATTCACACCTTCAGTATTGAACTGAGGATGATTCGAGGGATGCTTGCGCATTCAGTGGAAATTTAAAGTTGGATCTGTCTTAGGAAAAGGAAGAAGTAGTAGATGACCTAGGCTTATCGTTGGCCAGTTTAAGAGAGTAAATCCTTTGAAAAGAATTAATAGACATTACCCAAGTTATCTAGTAGTTGAGAGTAATTTATAACCAACAAGTCTGTTTTTCAAAGCACTTTCATTGCATTATGGTATTCTAATAATCCTGTGATACCTCTAAGGTACTGTTATCCATTACCAGTCAAGAGTACAATGACATTGTTTTGGGGGTGGTAAACTGATATACCTGCACCTTGTTGTTAAATGGTGGTACAGCTATGCCTTACGGGCCAACTATTGCTTGCCCTTAAGTTTCATACCAGAAAGACCAACACTGCTTTTCCAAAAATCAAGACAACTACCCGTTTCCCATCTCACATTTAGTCTTTACCCCTTTCTTCTCCTTTGTTCCCACCCTCTGAAGCTTCTATGTCTCATTTCCTTAGTAGAAAAACACTGTACTACCTGTAAAAAGACAGCCCATTAGCAGAAAACTCAAAGTCAACATGAAGTTTTCAGGACTACTCATCTCTGTTAGAAGGTCCTGGCTTGGTATTTTCATTTCTCTGATTTCTCATATAACCTCGAATCTTCTGATTAGAATCAGCCTCCACCCCTCAGCTGAATGACATAGTGAAAACGTCTGTTCCACTAGGTGTCACCCTCATTGGTCTGGGTTGGTCTGCAGTGTGATTTAGTCTGCTAGGGTTGGAGAAGGCTTTCCTTTTTTTCCTTTCCTGATGTCACCCTCACTTGTCTGCCTCATTTTAATCAGGTATGGGCGACGGGCCTCAACCTCTCCTATAGTGACCAGCTGGCTCTGACTCAGCTCACCCTCTACCTGACAAATGGCCATCTGGATTGTGGTTTGAGCACCCTTAAAGTGCCCCACTTTGTTCCAAAGAAAGAAACCAAAGCAAAGCGCCACAGCATCCTGCCAGTGCCGGTAAGCAGCAGATAACACGTCAGTGTTCTCATGTTTGGCGACACTCAGAGCTCTGTCTGCAAGTAAGGCTCCTTGAGTTAGAGAAAAAAGAACAAACCAAGCACAGCACTGCTCTGAGATGGGTCTGGGGGATATGAATGCCTTGGTCAGAGGGAAGGGGAGAGGGCCTCCAGAAAGAGGAAGCAGTTGTGGGACTGGGAATTACGGCTTCTGTCTGGGGGAACCTCTTGGTCCTCTGCTGGTTTCGCTGGGTATCTGCTGCTTTGGTGACCAGCTCTTTCAGACACACTCCATATTGACACCAGACTTCTTTTCTGAGCTTCAGACTGCTAGATCCACTATGCTACAGAACTTCTCTGCTTATAATCCTGAGCGTCAGGCTATTCAGAGTTCACTACCATCACTCCTGCCTCTGGACTTCCTCTTGGTGAATCAGCTGGAGACTGGCCTAAGGCTCCCCAAGCTCCACATGCACCCTGCAACCAGACACATTGATTCCAGTGCTGAAATGCCTCAACTCAGAGCCCTCCTGTCCAGCCCTCCTGTCCGGCCATGAAGATACTGCCCTCATTTCTGCTTTCACTGTCTCATACTAACTTTACATCAGCTACTTGTTAAGATTCCCTGCCTCTCATTTCTCCCTTTAGTCCAGACACACTCTCCAATAAAGGCAGCAAGGGAAAAAGCAAATCTAAGCATAGTGCTATCTTACTTAGGATTTTTTAATGACTTTCAGAAAAATCCCAACTTCCCAGTTTGGGTAATAAAAGCCTCTTCCCTTGTCCACACTGGCCCCATCACAAAGGTGGCTGAGACCAGCCCCACAGCTACAGAGCTTTAACCAAGCTCAGCACCTGGGTAACAACAGGTAGTTCTCTGTGCGGAGTCAGTTCTTGATGGAACAAGCTAAGTCGATCAAGGAGAAAAAGAACAATGGCTAAAAGGACTTGATTTCCCTGGGTGTAAGAGTAGACTGGGGCTCTTTAGCCACAATTTCCCTAATAGCTGTCAAAGGGATGCTTCTGCCTTATCTATAGTGGACCTCATGTCCTTTTTGTAAATGAAGCTCTATTTGAAATCCTAATATACTGAACAGATAATAGAGAAATTCCAGTAGTTAACAGGACCCCACACAGGTATCTCAGTGATACTCTTCCAAAGCAGTGTCTCCTGACTGTCTGCTGAGCCTCCTCGGGTCTAGGAGATGCCTATGAATTTAAAGAACCCTGATTGACTGCCCAGGTCCAGTCACCCTAGAGAGGGTGCCTTATGTTGTAGGTGCTCAAGCAGTCTCCTGCTTCTTCTCCTTCTCCTCCTCTTCAATCTAGTTGACCTGTGAGGAACCAGCCAGGCCCTTGCTCATGGGAATCCTTCAGTATCTGCTTATTAAGAATATAAGCAAGCTAGTAATCTCATCATTCTTGGGAGGCTGAGGCAGAAAGATTGCAAGTGTGAGCCAGGATAGACATTTACCTACCAACTTAGTGAGACTCTGTCAAAATAAAAAATAAAAATGAGCTGGGATGTAGATCAGTGGTAGAAGGCTCCTGGATATACACTCCAGTATCAGAGACAGACAGACAGACAGGAAGACAGGTACATTTGGACCAGAAAGGACAAATAGTTTTCCTTTAATAGTTACCCAGGGCCAGGATCTTGCTAAAAATCTCCCATGTCCAACCCCATCTGTAGCCTCCATTTTCACCAGAGACCTGCAGAATGCTAGGTTGAGTGATAGGACGAAAGATATTATTAAAACTCAAGACCTGCTGACTAGCAAGCCTAACTTCATGCCAGAAACTTTATCTCTAAAAGGAGACTAGAAGACAAGTTAGTATTCAACACAAGCCTTCCAAAGACAATTTGCTGAGTTCAGAAATTTGTAGCTTTAGAAAGCCATAAGCAGAAGTTGTACCTTGAATTAAAAGCACTCTCCCATTTTTCCCATTTTGCCTGTAGATTTCATTCCTAGCCACAGGCCACATACGGGAATTCTCCTGTGATCAAGGGAGTTAAACACTTTCAGGAACTGTCTACACACAAGAGAGATGCATTATGATTTTCAGAACGTCAAAAGTCTCTACAATCACTGCATTAAAGCTCTGCATGGTTTCTGTGGAGAGAAACTCAAAGTGCTTGGTTTTAGAGACAAGAGGATGTCCTGCACTGGGACGGCTGTGCTTGTGTGTACATGCCCCCGTGAGTGTGTACTCACGTGACAGGTTCTTGTTAAAAAGAAGCATGCACAGATGTACACACAGTGCAATTCACAACCAAATTGAAGCCTCCTGAACAAGTGTGAACAGGCCATGATGCTGTCAGGTTTATGATCGGACAGTTGACAGCCCCTTTGAAGACAAGAAAAAAGGAAGTACACAGATGAAACTGCTACAATGATAGTGCACGCAGAACTAACGTCTATAAAATGCGTCTGTCCCTTTAGTAATGTGCTGCGAAGGGAAAGCAGAAAACTTTTGGACTCAGAACTCAGAATTGTTCCATGTTAGAAACAGGTGTCTAACAGGCTATTTAGACCTGGTTAGAACAGGTGAATGGGCTTTTGATCCAGTCTCCTCCACAAATAGCCACCTGACCGTGTAAACAAGGTCTGAGAAATGCCCAGACAAGCGTGTTTTAGAAATAAAAAAGAAATAGCCTTTTAAAAACTTTTAATTTACGTTCTCACAGAAGTGGCATAAATTGTTATCCTTTGCTACCAGTTTTCACCCCTTCCCTCTTTTCCTGAACCTTGCGAATCACAGTAGGTGAATGACCAAAAGGAGACATCTTCACTAACATCTTAAAACAACTCAAGTCGTTTATATGCATTTTAACAGCACATGATCTGTAATGAATGATTAAGTAAAACCTTTTGTGTTAAATTATGATGTTAATAATGATTCTGTCTCCTGTAATTTATTATGAATTCTCAAATGCTTCGGGTTTGATTTTGATAGAATGCAACAACAGAGTTTATGTGATGACTTTATTTTTAGAACTCCTTCTTTGAAGGCACACATTTCCCCACTACTGCTGCTACTGTAATTATGCACAAAACCAATCACTCATTAGAGTTAGGATACATTATCTTCTAGACAGATGAGGCTAAATAAGCAACACATTAATAATTCAGAGAGCAGTTCATTATGCATGTGGATGCCTGCTTCATAACTGAAATAAGAACCTCATCAGCCCTGCCAACCTTTAAACAATAGTTCTGTGTTGTTGCAGCCACATTCCAGTTTACGCTTGTTAAACTGCTACTTGGATTATTTTATCAAACATTCATTTATTTGTGGTCCCTTACTGCTGAGAACAGATTTTGGAAGCTCCTTTTTTAAGTTAATGATTTGAGCAATGGGTGTTATTAATTCTCAGAATATTATAAACATGATTAATTTTCAGGCAGAGATTTATTGCACAAGTATTTCAACTATGTCAACTGAAATGCATCACTGTCAAAACAAGTATCATGGTGAAAATAGAATATGTTCCACACTTCAAGTGCTGGTGCTCAGAACTAAATCAATTTAAATTGTGGCTGAAGCAAAATTATATTCTCCAGTGAAAAGGAGTATTTGGAGCTTCCTTTATTTAGCTTGAAGCACTCTTGTTAGATTGTGATTTAAAAAGGTAGTTTAATAAGCCTAGACTTCTTCCAGTAATGTTTTCTTCTGCTTTCCCTAGTTTTCATAAAGAAGGACTAACTTCTGAAATTCCCTCACACTCCAGATGTGACCAGCGGGCATCTGGAGTGAAGACTGGTAGAGTAGCAGTCAGAGATTAGGAATTCTGATTGTCACTCTGGCCTCAGTTTCCTTGTTTGTAAAATACCAGAGGTAAATGACCCCGAGGTCTCTCAAGCGAATAAATTTTATGGGGTTTATAGAATGGACTTCTGTCCTAATCTTGACAGACAGCCTCCTGTGCTGTGCAGGCATGTGGGAGCGATTACAGCCTTCCCTGCAGAGTTCTGGGTTTTGTAGATACTTGTAGAAGCGGGTAACGTTGTTATGAAAGGTTATATCCTAAGTCTTTACCAGCCATCACTTTGGTTACATCAGCTAATACTTTTGTGATTTGCTTCCAAAAACCATAGGATAGGAAAAGGGACAGAGTCTCTTTAGAGCAGAGAAACCTGTGAAATTTTTGCTGAAGTGGCAGAAACTATCCTAACCAGCTAATAAAAGTTAACATCAGGTCATGCATATTAGTATGACAGGAGGTGTATTGGTCAGCTGTCTGTTTCTATAACAAAATTCCTTGGATAATTAAAGAAAAAGAAGCAACTTATTTAGCTGACAGTTTTAGAGGTTCCAAACCTCAGTTGTGGCCCCACCACAGCTTTGAGCCTCTGGTGGGGGTGCTGGGTGGCAATAACGGAGAGATTGTGATGGCTCATAACTACTGACATCATGAGCCAGCAAGCAAAACTAAAGACCATGAAGAGATGAAGTCCTCGCGCCCCCTTTTGATGGCCTGTCCCTAATGACCCAAGGACCTCTCCTGAGGCTCTGGGTGCTAAAGTCTCCACCTCTTCCCAACAGCACAGCCCTGGGGCCCAAGCCTTTAACACTTGGACATTTATGGGCCTCCAACACCCAAACTATAGTAGCATGGACCCTTGCTACAAAGTGATAAAAATTCCAGTCTACCTATGTGTTCTTCCTCTCAGAAACACATTTGTCCAATCAAATCATGAGAAAAACATAAGACCAACCCAAATCAAGGGATGTTTTACAAAATACTTGGCCAGTACTCCTCAAAAGTTTCAAGTTTATCAAAACCATGGAAGTCTGAGAAACTCACAGCCCAGAAGAACCTAAGGAAATGACAAAATACAATATGGTATTTTAAATGGGATACTAAAACATAAAAATGGAATTAGAAACCACTGAAACCCAAATAAAATATGAGCCTAATAGAAATGTGGTAGTTTTGTTCCTTAGTTATGATACATGTTCCATGGCAATGTAAGATATTAATAATAGGACAACTGAGTGCGGGGGGATACAGGAACTTTGTATTATCTCTGCAACTTTTCTGTTAATCTGCAATTATTCTAAAATTAAAAGTTTATTTAAATATTTTTTGAGGAATCTAACTTTCAGTTGTGGCCTTTCAGTCGCAGGAAACCAGTCGCTATGCGGTGATGACCACCCAGCTGAAGCATAGCAATCTCTCACTGGTTTTCCACTATGTTTTCCTCCAGATGTGTAAGGCACATGGCATTGGTTATGACCTTGAGGTAAGAAGGGTTACAGTTCTCAAGGCTGGATCAACCAGGCCTGTGGGTGACCTAGGTGGCTAATTATATGCTCCCCTTGCAAGCAGATATGTTTTAAAAGATGAGAATACTAAAATTAGGACTGAGTGCTCCTTGGCAAAGGGCAGAAAGCCATTTCCATAGGGAGCAGCACCTGGCCCTAGGAAGTTCAGCTCTATCACCAAACTTGTACTACCACCTTGTAGAGCAAATCCCTGCTGCCTGCCAGACTTAGGAGGTATTGTAAGGACCAGCTCTTGATCCTGAATCTTAGCCCAAGCCCACTCAAAGCTGTTTATCAATGTATATTCTCTATTACAGCCTGCATAGACTTCCAGAGCTAAAAAGCACCAAATGCATGGCTTAAAAAATAGAAAGCTATTTCCTCACAGCTCTAGAAGCTGTAAGTCAAGACCCTGGCAAATTTGGATCTTAGAGAGAACCTTCATCCTGGATTGTACACAGCAGCCTTGTCATAGTCTCACACACACACACACACACACACACACACACACACACATAGAGCGAGGGAGGGAGGGAAAGAGAGAGGAGGTGATAGAGGGGGATTTTATGTCTTTTTAATCTTTTTTTAATTTAAAGATAAATAAAAGCATGTAAAGGGTAGAGGTAATACAGAATTCCAAAAAAAAAAGATAAACAATAAGAAATTACTAGTTAACAAATTACATATTGTCCTCTTAGAAATAGTTGCTCAAGTTACAAAATTAAAGCATACAAAGTAGATAGTCAAACAGTGAGAGTGTAAACAGCTACGAATGCATGAATCTCTGCATGTATTTCTATACTTTCTGTATTAGAGGGAAAAACAAAACTTAGCAAGACAAAACAAAAAAAATTCCTATAAAAACATGAAACCAAAAAGTCATATAAAACCACAGTACAAGGTGATCTACAATGATTACTGTGTTGTTTCTTATCTCTAATAGAATGTCTATATCATCAGGCATAACTGAATATAGCAGTATAATTGAGTATAGCAGTAAATAATAGTATTAGTAAAAATAAAACATTGTAGACAGTATAAAACTTCAAAGGCAGGTAACAATCAAACCATAGTGGATATTCTAGTGGATCTTGTCATCTTAAGTGAAATTACCTATACTCTCAGACTTGATACTATCAATCATAACAGCTTTGAATAAAATCAATACAAAACAATGATCCAACAAACCAGATTCAATTATGATCAATCATGGTAAAACAGTGTAGGTTTTACAGAGCTTTACATTAAGTTAATAGGAAATTAAGGATGATTACCGTACTATATCTTGTTATTTTTGGGATTACTGTCCGTGCCCTCAAATCTAGTACAGGTAGAATGACTGGTACAGAATATAATACATCTAAGCAGAGTAGTGTGAGTAATGTGGGTTTTAAGTCCTGGTGCACTACTAACAATATAGTGTATCAAGGCCATCTATGTTAGAGATTCTAACCATCCTTCTCTGCCTCATTTCTGCCATGCTACTTTCCTGCCTTTGTTTGTCTAGTTTTCTCCTTCATTCTACTGCCTGCCCCACTCATTGAGGCCTTTCTGCCACTGTTCCTAAAATCCTGGTATTTTCTCTCTCTCTCTCTCTCTCTCTCTCTCTCTCTCTCTCTCTCTAGAATGACCTTCAGTATTCTCTGTAGGGTTGGATTGGTGGTCACAAACTCACCCAATTTCTCTTTGTCACGGAAGCATCTTGTTTCTCCATTAACTTCTAGTGACAGTTTTGCGGGGTACATCAATCTGGGCTGGAGTTTATTTTCTTTCAGGGCTTTGAATACTTCACTCCAAGCTCCTCTTGATCTGATGGTCTGTGTTGAGAAGTCAGCTGTGATTCTGATGGGCTTACCTTTATAGGTAATCTGTTTCTTTTCTCTGATTGCTTTTAATATTCTGTTTTTATATTGAATTTCTGGTATCTTGATTATTATATGTCTGGGTGTAGATCTGTTTTGGTTGTAGGTGGCTGGGGTTCTGTATGCCTCACACAACCGAATGTCATTTTCTTTTCCCATGCTTGGGAAGTTTTCCTTAATTATTTCTGTGAATAGCCTTTGTAATTTGCCTGTATGTATTCCTGCTTCTTCATTCACGTTTCTTATTCTTAAATTGTAGATTCTCTTGTCATCTTCTAGCCTTTGTATTGTTACTGCCTGTTTCCTTGTTATTTTTAAGAGATCTTTCCTTTCATCATCACACACTGCCAACTTGTCTTCAAGTTTTGATAGTCTATCCTTAGTTTCTTTTAAGGAGTTTTGCCAGCTTTCAATGGAGTTTTTAATTTCCTGGTAG